>CAUYSK010015447.1:0-38857 GCA_963575035.1 Avahi laniger | reverse complement strand
GATGTGTTTGCAGACAGGATTTGTCTTAGGAGTTTTGCAGAGCTTTGTCCTGAAGGAATGTGAATGTGTTGGTTTGCATTTCAAATGCTGTTACATTCAGAAGGGCGTCTCTGAAAGACAGTAGCAGCTGTATCCCACAAGGCGCAGCGTTTCTCAGACCTAAAGGTTTGGATTTGCTTTGTAAAGCAAAGTGAATCTGTTAAAAACTACAGGATGAAAGCTGACAATGGAGTCCCCTCCCACCCCCAAGAGACAACAGACAGCTAGCTGCCCAAATGGCTAAAAGCAAGCTCCTGTTTAAACACTGTAGACTACCTGTCTCCATTCACAATAACCTAATAAATATGGAGCCAACATATCTCTGTTAACCCTTCTGTTAAGTGATAAACTTACCTTAGAACTTAGAAGTTAATCTTTGAAAGATTTTGTAAACATTTGTTCACGTAGGTAGAATTAGTTAAAGGATCTGTAGAAGCCTTTTGAAAATTTGTTAATCTGAGAGGAACTACTTGCTGTTATGTAAATCTGTTATCCCTGGCAACTAATCACTGTTCCCTATAAGTTACCATGTAAGACCTCATTTGGGGCTTTTTGAGACCCATGGAGAATGTCTAGGCCCCCTGAGATCCCGCTTTGCCTATAATCTTTATAAACTTATAAAACTATATCTTTGTCTCTCTGTATTCTTTTAGTTCTTTTATTTTCCATTTTTCTGTATTATTTTCTTATCCCTTGCAACTCTTCCAAAGGGACCCAGTTTTTTGCTGGAAGCTTAGCTACCTCCCCACACTCCTGTAATGAGAAAATTCTTGCTTTGTTAGTTTACATGAGAGCTGGTTGTTTTAAAGGAGTCTGGCAGCACTTCCTCTGTCTTTTGCTCCCTTTCTCGCTATGTGACACACCTGCGTCTCCTTCACCTTCCACCTTGATTGGAAGCTCCCTGAAGCCCTCGCTAGAAGCAGATGCTGGTGTCGTGCTTTTTCTACAGTCTGCAGAACCATGAGCCAAATAAACCTCTTTTCTTTATAAATTACCCAGCCTCAGGCATTTCCTTCATTGCAATGTAAAACAGACTAACACAGAAGCTATTCATTCATTCGTTCAGTTATTCATTCATTCAACACAGACATATTCAGCACTTACCACGTGCTCCCTACTCCTAGGTACTGGGGATAAAGAAATAAACCAGAAAAAAACTTCCTGTCTTCACAGAGCTTACATTCTAGAGGAGAGTAAGGAAAACAGACAGCAAACAAAGTAACGTACCAAAACACAGTATTTCAGATGGTGATAAGTGCTATGGAGGAAAAATATTCAGGAGGAGGGTAAAGAGAATTGGGCAGGCTTGTGATATTGGTCTTGTTGATATTTTCTCCTCATTTATCTTTTTCTATAGCCTCCGTTATACATTAAGGTCTTTTTTAGCCTTTTTTATTGTAAGATAAAATTTATATGCAGGAAGAATGTAAAATATAAATATGTAGCTAAATAAATCATTTATATTATAAGGTGAACACTCATGTACACACGACTCCAGTCATGAGCTAGAAGAACCATCATCCTAAAAGCTTCTCAAGTGTGGGTTACTGCCCAATTGCAACCTCTCCACACACTCCCAGAGGTAACCACTGTCCTGACTTGTAGGTTAATCACCATCTTGTACTTTTCATAGTTTTACTACCTATATATGCCTCCAGCTGTTAGCTCCTTCAGAGCCCATGTCAGGGTTTTTATTTTTTAATTTTTTTGGAACAGGGTTTCACTCTGTCACCCTGGCTAGAGTGCAGTGGCATCATCATAGCTCACTGCAACCTCAAACTCTGCGCTCAAGCTATCCTTCTGCCTCAGCCTCCCAAGTAGCTGGGACTATAGGCATGCATCAGCACACCCAGCCAATTTTTCTACTTTTCGTAGAGACGGGGTCTCGCTCTTGCTCAGGCTGGTCTTGAACTCCTGACCTCCAGCAATCATCGCACCTCAGCTTCCCAGAATGCTAAGATTGCAGGCATGAGCCACCATGCCTGATCTTAACTCGGTTTTTCAACCAAGGTCATGCTTTTCTCAGAGTGGCCCTTGGTCAGTGGCTGAGCAGGATGTGGGACTCAGGTCTGGCCATTTCTGCCCGGTGTGGGACTCCTCTAACAGGTAATCTTTATTCCAGAATTCCCAGTTGGACTGGCAGAGACTTTCCCCCTTCTTTTCTTTCTGTGCTGAGTGCTGGATAATTTATCCTGATCTACCTTCCAGTTTACTAATTAAACTGGAAGATTTAATAAGATGTGTCCAATCTGTTCAATATATCCACTATGTTCTGAATTTTGGTTATGGAATTTTCCACTCCTAGAAGTTCAAGTTTTTTTTTCAAACCTGTCATGTCTCTTTTACAGCTTTCTACCTTGCAGATGTTTTCAAGTTTGTCGTTTATTTCTTGAAACTTGTCTGATAATATGTGAAATTGTTAAAATCTCTTTCTGCTGTTATTTCAGCAGGTTTACATTCATGATGCCTTGTTTTCTAGTACTCTCTTTGAATTCATGCTGGTCATTGCCTTTGGACAGTTATTTCTGGTGGCCTCCAAAGATCTAGGATTGGAAAGGATTTGTGATTCGATTGGGTCAGGAACCTGGGAGCACTTCCAATTCAGATTACATCAACCAAGTTCAAGGCTTTATGGAACCTGCTCATTGGGGCTATGAGTCCCTGGGGTGCAAACTTGCACAAGGACAGGTATGTAGCAACAACTTCTCAGGGATTCTTTTCCTTTTATTTATTCTCTAGCTCTGCTCAGAGCCAAGGCAGCCTTCTCTGTATTGCCCATGGATAGAAAGTGAGGGAGCAGATCCAGTCCTTACCCTGGAGGTGCAATCTTTTTGAATCCTTCTGTAATGCTGGGGAGACTCCTATAAGATCCCCTACATTTTGGATGCTTTCTGGTCCTGGACTTCAGTATTTGGATCCCAAGTGTGAAGCCTATTCACCTTTGGTGCTTTGATAGCTCCTCTCTCTGATTATAGGGTATCATCCAAAAATTAAAACTTAACCCTGGGAGTTCACTATTGTCTTTCCAGCTCTTCAATACTTTTAAGTTATTATTTTGACATTTTCAATGAGGTCAATTTGAATAACCTAGTGTGATAGATAAATGTAGCCACAAACTATTTGCAGATCGTCCTATCAAAAGGTGGACTCTATTTTCCCTTCCCTTGAATCTAGGCTGGCCGTATGATTTGCTTTGACCAATAGAAAACAGTGGAAGTGATATTATGGAACTTCCCAGGCAAAGGCCTCAAGAGGCCTTACAACTTCCACTCTTGCCCTCTTGGGACCCAGCCACCATGGCAAGATGTCTGAGCTATCCTGCTGGCAACATGCAAAGCAACTAAGCAGATCTGGTTGACAGCCCCAGATGTGTGAGTGAGGTCACTCAGGGCCAGCCAGCCTCCAGCCAGTGGGCCATCTGATTGTGGGTCCAGGAGTGATCCAAACAAGACCAACAGAATGCACCTAATGAGACCAGGCCAAATTGATGGTTTACAGAATTGTGACCAGTAAAGTGGTGATTGTTTGAAGCCACTAAATTTTGAGGTGATCTGTTATGCAGCAAAAGATAACTGATAAAACGAGCTCACTCTTTATCAGAAACTGCAACTACCATCAATTGAAATTTTAATGCCAAAAGCATCACTAACTTAATTATTGTAATTTATTACTTTGAGAAGATATTTATGAAAAATTTGTTAATAATAAAAATTTATTTTATTTTATTAACCAAATATTTGATGGCACAATTGAGTTTTTTCCTTTTGATTTCAGAAAAATCTTTAAGCATACACATTTAAAATGGCGGAATCTATTTGAATAAACCAAAGCCAATTGATTGCTAAAGCATGCTAGGAAAAACTTTCCTTTCCTTTCTTTAATCCCTTCTCCCAAGAGGACAAAAATTAGCTGTGTTAAAGCAATATTTAGAAACAAAGCTCATTATTTCTTAACCTAGAAATCTGAGAGAGGAAGGAATAATACAGCCCCAAGGCCATTTACTTTATTTCAAGTTAACATCTTACTCAAATCTTGTAGATTAAAACCTTTTTGATGACTTTCTATAAGAGAGCTCCAAAAACAGTTTTTGGGAGCAAGACAGTCTCTTTGACTATATTTTCATGGTTGTGCATTTTTAGCATCTATATAGCTACAACTAAGTTTCTCACTAACAGTACAATGCAAAGCAAAATATCTTTACTTATTTTAAATAATAATTAATTTGGATTACTTAATTCTAAAGTAGTTTCTCTTTATTTTATTTTCTGTTTATTTTTAGAGCATTTAAAAAAATTTTTTTAAATAAAAAGTAATTCAATTTACAATACACTTTACCCACAAGATGCCTAAGGATTTAAGGCTTTAAAATTGTTTGCTCAATAACTGTTTTATGATTAATGAAATTTAATCTTATATGTAGCCTATTAACATTGATATGAATCTATTGTCTCATCCAACTCTATTTGGAATTTTTTTTACTACAAAATATTCTATAAATTAGATTATCCACCATTTTCAAAACTAGTTAAGTTTTATTATATTTGGATGCTACAGTGCTTATGGTGGTTAGAGCATGTGATCAAAATGCTGATGGTTTGTAATAATAAAGAATACTTTCTTAAAAACTTTGTAAAGCACAATATCTAAAAAGTTAATGATAATAGGGTTCAAAAAGATCTGCTTGATATTGAGACAATAGTAATGCTATCAACATAAGGTACAATTAACACGATTTTGTCTTGATTTGATCATGTTTGTGGATTGTTATAAAAATAAATGTTTTTCTTTATACTTTTCTAGAACCAAATAGGTGAAAGGCAAAAATGATCACATAAGAAAGAGTGAAAAATAATTTGATTTGTATTAGGAAAATAATGGGGGCACAATTTTGTCTTGGAATTGGTTGATTCTATTATATCATCCCAAGCATCAACTATGAACAGAGGTGTTAAAAAAAGAAAAAGCTTTGTACAGAAAGTAGGCTGTAACTAAGAATTTATTTGTGACTGAATAAATTTAGGAGAGTATACAATGTGTAATTAGCAGAGATATTCCAATCGTTAAATTATAAGTTACAAAGAGTAATATCTATAAACCTGACTTTTATGATGAGCTGAAAGTCTAAGGAAAATCAGAGATGCGGGAAAGTGTAAATGGATTGACAGCTTCCATTAAGTCTTTGGTTTTTGATCCTACATGTAAGTACTTGTGTTTCTCCCATGGTCACTACAATACTTTCATTTAACTATGGTTGCGAAAAACCGTACAGTAGCAACTTCTGCAAAGGATGCCTGCGAAGACAGAGAAGCCCAATTGTGGAGAGCAGCGCCACCTAGCGGTTAAATTTGTTTCTTGCAAGAGACCAGCTTTTCAAAAGGTAACTTGGGTCACTCACTAGATCCTATTCTACGTGGCCTCTAGCAAGCTGATAAAAGAGTTTAGACTACAAGTGATGGATTTGGAAAAGATACGAGACTCCTGCATGGTACACATTCCTTAATAAGTTGTGAGTGGATATTTGAGACATTTCAGCAGAAATGGTTCAGCATCTGTTATAATCACTTATTATTAATATTGGCATTATGGTGCCTAAAATATATTAATGACTCAACAAAAAACTCCACAACCATTGAAGTCTTCTCTACTATGATCTAAATGAAAGAAACCTATGTTAACATTTGCAGCTTCACACTGTAGTTTCACCAGTTCTTCTTTGAATTAGCGACAGAAATCCTTGGCTGGAATTGTATAGATGCTTGACTTAAGCCAAGAATTTGAGGCCGGGTATGGCATGATTTCCCTTCTTTAGTTTTGAAGGGCAAGCTTCTTTTTGGGAGGCCCAGGTGGTCACCAGTGAGAGGAGTTAGCCAAACACAGTCACTGTAGTTAATTAGGAGACATGAAGCAGCAGGCTTCGGAGTATACTGAGCCCTGCATGTTACAGGCCAGGCCCTGAGCAGGCCTGGCATACGTGTGTGTCTCTCTCCGAGATGGAGGGAAGGGGAAAACGGTATCTCCGATGAACATCTACATACACTTTAGACCTGACAAAAATTTCCTTCCAATAATTTTTATTATTCCAGTCTGAAACTCGTAGACAAAATACCTTTGGTTTTGTTTGTTCTAAATGAACCCATTTGATAGAGAACATTAAGACTCTCTCATACATGTTAATACTGAACAAGAATATTACTGTGTGTGTGTGTTTTGTGGGTGGGTGCATATCCTTGCAGTATATATGTACCCACATATTTAACATACAGAATTAGAGAAATTAACTCAATCTGTGGGATGGAGACTAAGATAACACTGAAAAGTCATGGAAGGATCCCACCAACTTAGTTTTAGTCGTGTGAGCAAAGAAAACTAAAATATCAAACCATAATGTGGGGAAAACCCCAGCATAGGTGAAACTGGAGAATTGTGACGTTAATCATCTTGATATCACCCTGATTTATTTTATCCATGTCTTTGTGGTGTTTTGAACACATTTGAAAAGCAAATTTCATTCATTTTTATTATTTACTAATTTCTGTGGAGTGTAATGAACTAGAACCTGGAATACAATAAAACAGGTCTTGTGCCTAATTCAAAACCCAATATGATGATCACAATTATCTTTTCTTGAACACTAAACTTAAGTGTAGATATTTTTCCGTCCAGAAATTTTCTAGCCTTAACATACAATTATAAATGTGGTGAGCTTACAGCCATGCAGTTATATATTAAAATTTATGGAAGGTACTATGTAGGAAATATTAACAAAACAAATGGTTATTTCTTTGAGTCTTCTAAATTCAGTTCATACCAAGTGAATGGCTATGTGTGGATGTCATTTCTAATACACATCTATTTCTCCTGTATATTGATACTTCATGAGGTGCTCGAAATAATTCTGCCAGAAGACAAGATCAATAAGATTTCAACTCTTTTAATTGAGAAGGCTGTCAGGATAAACAAAATTACACTGATGAGTGATGGACAGTGAGTGATAGATTTAGATCCACGAAATCATGGGGGCAATATGCCTTATCTTTTTATTATGAAATATATCAGGCATACAAAAACGTAGAGAATACAGTAAATACATGTGTACCTACCACTAAGCAGTGCCAAATCTTAAGATTTTGCTATGTTTGTTTTAACTCTTAATTTTTTTAGAAACATAGCTTTTGAGGTTCCACCAAGTCCCTTTCCCTGATTGCATCCCCTCCTTTTAGACGCAGCCACCACCCTAAATTTGGTATTTATCATTTTATGAGTGTTTTATACTTCCGTGCACCTGTATGTATCCACACACATGATGCCCTATATTATTTTGCATGGCAAAAATTTTATATTAAGCTTGTGAACATTCAAGATCTATGAAACACTCCCTTAAACTCTGGGGAAAAAAATCGAAATGATGACCATAGGGATTATTATGAGTGATTTTCTACTCTTCTAATTTTTTTTATTTTCCAACTTTTAAAAGAGTAGTACTACTCTCATTTCCAAACAGTTTCATCAAAAAAAATAAAGTGGCCAGGAATGCTCATTTTAAAAAGAGCTCCCTTGAGGCCGGGTGCGGTGGCTCACGCTTGTAATCCTAGCTCTCTGGGAGGTCGAGGCAGGCGGATTGTTTGAGCTCAGGAGTTCGAGACCAGCCTGAGCAAGAGTGAGACCCCGTCTCTACTAAAATTAGAAAGAAATTATCTGAACAACTAAACATATATAGAAAAAATTAGCCGGGCATGGTGGCGCATGCCTGTAGTCCCAGCTGCTCGGGAGGCTGAGGCAGGAGGATCGCTTGAGCCCAGGAGTTTGAGGTTGCTGTGAGCTAGGCTGGTGCATGGCACTCTAGCCCAGGCAGCAGAATGAGACTCTGTCTCCAAAAAAAAAAAAAAAAAAAAATGCTCCAAGGCCACTTCTGAAGCTTTTTCATCTCATTTCCTGCTGGTACAATTTTGGAGGTGAGGACTGAGCTCTGATTTTTTCTTTTGCCCCAAAATTCCTGTCTAAGAGGACCTGGTGAGTCACACCTACAGATGATAAAATCTCAGTAAAAAGGCTTGTTAGCCCAATATAATGTGGTTTACTTCCCAACCGGATTCAGACGTAGCATCACCGGAAAGAGAGAAGATCCTTATCTTAACTCAAGAGATCCTCATGTCTGGGCCTCCCAGAGTGCTCACACCCTTATCTTAACTTAAATATTCCCTTTCTTCCACACTTTTCGTCAAATCCTAACTATTTCATCCAGCCGCCAATTAAAGAATCCCAACACCCACCTGTGACTTGTAAGCCTGGCCTCAATTTCAATTTATTAATTTCAATTTATTAAAATTTTTGTAGGCTGCTTCCAATTTTCTTTAAAATTTGGGGAATCAGTTCGTTTATAAATTACGATCAATTCCTTTAGTAATGTTTTTGTGGTATCTGTGGATTTTTAATTTTTCCCGGTGGTGAGGACTTGTTGGTTTTCATTTGTTGCTTGAGTGGATGGAAATACTGGTTCTGCCGCTCCCTGTTAGGCATTACGGCAGGCAGGTGTGGGGCCAGGTATGACTCATGCCTTGCCAGGATGGTTGGAAGCCAGCGCTGTGCTGCCTTTGGCTCGAGGAGACAGAAACAGGATTGGGGCTTGCACCAGCTTAGAAGGAGCTCTGGGTGCTTTGGAGTCCCTCACAAAGGCTGTGTGAGTGGTTAGAAACACAGGCCCATGGCCGGGCACACTGGCTCACACCTGTAGTCCTAGCACTGTGGGAGGCCGAGGTGGGAGGATCGCTTGAGGCCAGGAGTTCAAGACCAGCCTGAGCAAGAGCGAGAGCCCCGTGTCTACCAAAAACAGAAAAAATTAGCTGGGCATGGTGGCTCATGCCTGTAGTCCCAGCCACTAGGGAGGCTGAGGCAGGAAGACTCTTGACCCCAGGAGTTTGAGGTTGCAGTGAGCTATGATAACACCACTGCTCTCTACCCAGGGCGACAGAGTGAGACTCTGTCTCAAAAAAAAAAAAAAAATTCAAAGTCCTTGTGCCATCTGTAAAAGAAAGCACATCACAAAAAAACAAAACCTTCCTGGTTTTTGCTTATAGTCTGACTGCATCTCGTCCCTGCCTCTGCTCTCTTTGTTCTAGCTGTCCTTGCCTTCCTGACTGACTTTGCTCCATGCAAAGCTTGTCTTACCTGTGAGTTGAATGGGGTCCCCCTACCCCCGAATATGTCCATCTAGAACCTCTGAATGTGACCTTCTTTGGAAAAGTGTCCATGCAGATGCGATTAGATGAAAGATCTTGAGATGAGATCGTCCTAAATTAGGGCGGCCAGGGTTACAAGAGACAGAGGAGGGGAAGACGTGGACACCGGCTAGGAGGCCGCGCGAAGACACAGGCAGAGACTGGAGCCGTGTGGCCACGAGCCAAGGAACACCTGGAGCCTCCGGAACTGTACAGCACAGCCGGTACCTCAGCTTCAAATTCTGGCCTCTAGAACAGTAAGGGAATTAATTCCTGTTGTTTCAAGCCACCAGTCTGTGGTAGCGCGTTACGGCAGCCAAAGGAAACCACTAAACCACCTCGGGGCCTTGGCGTTGGTCATTCCCTCTGCCCGGATCTCTGCGCAGCTCATTGCTTCACTGCTTCCTGGTGGCTCTGCTCAAATGTCACCTCCTCAGAGAGCCTTTCTGCCAGTCCTGGCTAAGAGAGCCCCTCCCTCTGTCTCTCTAACTCTATACTTTGCTGTACTTCTCTTTAAATACCAGTCACTGTGCATACATGATATTTGTTTCCCTTATTATTTTTTTCCCCAAGAGACAGAGTCTTGCTCTGTTGCCCAGGCTGGAGTGCAGTGGCGTCATCATAGCTCACAGCAACCTCAAACTCCTGGCCTCAGGGGATCCTCCTGCCTCAGCCTCCCGAGTAGCTAGAAGTATAGGCACCTGCCATCACGCCTGGCTAATTTTTTCTATTTTTTGTAGAGACAAGGTCTCGCTCTTGTTCAGGTTGGTCTCGTACTCCTGACCTCAAGCAACCTTCCCATCTCAGCCTCCCAGAGTGCTAGGATTATAGGCGTGGGCCACCTCGACAGGCCAGAATTTCCCACCTTAACCACGTCTAAGTGTACAGTTCAATGGCACATTCAGAACTGTGCCCTGTAAACAGCACATTCATAATGTGGTATAACGGTAACCTCCAATCTGTCGCCAGGACTCTTCGCATCTTGCAAAATTGAAACTCTGTCCCTATAAAACAGTAACTTCCCAGTTCCTCTCTTTCCCCAGCCCCTGGCAACACTGTGCTTGCCACTTCGTAGAATTTCTGCTACGGGACATTTAAAGAAGGCTGCCTCTTTCAATAGCTAGGACGAGCAGGAAAAATTTGCATTTGGATCTTATTGTTGGTAACACTTTGGCTTTTTTGGGAGGGGGGCAAGGGTAGAACAAGGGGTCAGGGACTGTACCTCTTTGGGAACAGCAAGAAGGCTGTGTTCATGGAATATGATCCTGTGAATGTCTGTTGATCCCTCCCCTTATTGAGGAGAGAAACCTTAAGAGTGGAGGCCTGACATTTAGCATGGGTAGCATCTGACTATTAATATCATCTCAGAAGGAAAAAAAAAAAAGGAATGTGGAAAAACCTGCTTGGAGGTTGTTCTGTCTTGAGGTTCTAAAACACAACTCCTCTGTGTACCAGCCAAATGCCTTTTAATGTCTTCCCAGCCACACTTCTGGGGAAAGCCGTCTAGACTGGCTGTCTCCGCTTTAGCAGTGGCAGCCAGCACTCACCCCTCCACCAAATCCACTTGCCAAGTCTGCATGCGTCAAGTAGCTTGAGTTGCACTGTTTGTGTGCAAAGTACCCCAACCCCCTCCAGTAGACAGCGTTTGTTACTCCCCCACCATTTTGCAGATGACTCCTTCTCTACTCTTACTTTGTTTTTTTTTAGAGTTGAGATCTCACTTTGTTGCCCAGGCTGGAGTGAAGTGGCCCCATCATAACTCACAGCAGCCTTAAACTCCTAGGCGCAAGTGATCCTCCTGCCTCAGCCCCCCAAGTAGCTAGGGCTGCAGGTGCACACACCACCATGCCTGGCTAGTTTTTTATTTTTTTGTAGAGGTGGGGTCTTACTATGTTGCCCGGGTTGGTCTCGAACTCCTGGCCTCAAGCTATCCTCCCATCTCAGCCTTCCAAAGTGCTGGGATTACAGGTGTGAGCCACAGCACTTGGTCTCTTGTGTAACTTCTAGCCAGCCCCTTGATGGTTTTCTCAAGCCCCTTTTTATTTCAGCCTCAGGGTTCCTGCTTCTTCATAGCTTCTGTGCCTCATGTCTGAGCCTCCTATATCCTATCTCTCCAGATCTTTGTATCTCCAGATGCTTCCAACAGATCACCTCTCTTTCCCTCCCTCTCTGCTTCAAAATTCCAAGAAACAATCAATAGTCCAACTGCAGTGAGTAGAATAGTGTTGCCCCCAAATTCATGTCCACCTGAAACCTCAGACGGTGACCTTATTTGGAAATAGGGTTTCTGCAGACGTATTTCAGGTAAGGATCATGAGATGAGATCATCCTGGATTAGAGTGGGCCCTAAATCCAACAAATGTCCTTATAAGGACAGAAAAGGACGTACAGAGATACAGAGAGGAAGGTGATACGACAACAGAGGCAGAGATTGGAGTGATGCATCTACAAGTTAAGAATGCCAAGGACTGGGCTGTGCACGGGGGCTCATGCCTGTAACCCCAGCACTCTGGGAGGCCGAGTCGGAAGGATCGCTTAAGGCCAGGAGTTCCAAGACCAGCCTGAGCAAGAGCGAGGACCCGTCTCTACAAAACAGAAAAAAATTACCTGGGCATGGTGATGTGCACCTGTAGTCCCAGCTACTGGGGAGGCTGGGGCAGGAGGATCGCTTGAGCCCAGGAGTTCAAGGCTGCAAGGAGCTATGACTGCACCGCTGCACTCCAGCTTGGGTGACAGAGTGAGAACTTGTCCCTACAAAATACATAAGGACATAAATACATAAAAATTGCCAAGGATTGCTGGCAGCCACCAGGAGCCAGGAGAGAGGCATGTATGGAACACATTCTCCTTGGAGCTCCCAGAAGGAACCGAGTCCACAGACACCTTGATTTCTTGATTTGGGACTTTTGGCCTCTTGAACTGTGAGAGAGTAAATTTCTGTTGTCTTAACCCTCTCAGTCGTTACTACAGCCCTAGGAAACGAACGCACTAACATTGGATTTTATGCCGCCTCATCTCCCCTGCGGCAGACCCACAACGAAAGGCCAACCAAACACAGGTTTGTGAAAGCAGCAAATAGTGAAAGCATTTTGCAGACTAGAGGGTACTTGTGTCAGAAGATGCGGCCTTCCCAAAGCTCTCAGGTTATCTCTGGGCACTGAAACCGTCATTGTCAGCAACGTAAGAGCATATGCTCGCAGCTTCCAAAAGTGTGGAGTTTATGATCTTAGGGCTAGGAGGATGCGTGCTTTTTGTTTTAATGGTGATGCGTTTATTTTAAAGGGTATCAGAGAAGGCATAATGAATACATCAAAGATGTGAGTTCACGGACAATATCAGGATGGAGCTGCACAAAAGCTCCATCTATTCCCAAAAGTGACAGTGTGGTGGATAAGAACACAGACTTCGGAGCTGGCCTTCCTGTGTGCAACCCACAATTCTGTCATTCCCTGATGCCGTCACTTTCCTGAGGCTGTCAACTGCTTTTTATTTTTTCTTATCAGGTAAATAGAGTGCATATCTACTCATAGGGTTGTTAAAAGATCAAATAAGTAATGCCACTGGTGTGTTTAAAATAGTGGTTGGCTCGTGGCACCTCCGCGACAGAAGGTCTAAATGCAATGCGGGGGGGCAAGAGCAACATACGTAACCTAAACATCTGTACCCCCATAATATGCAGAAATAAAATTAAAAAAAATAAATGCAATGTGGGAGCTTAGATGGCGTTCCGGGATGGAAAAAGGATATTAGTAGAAAAATGGCAGACCTTTGAGTCTGGAATCTCATTAATACTAATGTGTCAACATTGATTTCTTAGTTCTGACAAAAGTGTCCTGGTTTGTAAGATGTTGACCATGGGGTGCAAAGTTTACAACTTTTCTTTAAATCTGAAATTATTCCCAAGTCAAAAGTTTATTTAAAAAAGTAAAGGAACAGATGGGGTCCAAGCTGTGCACGTGGTGTTCTAATGGGTGAAGTTCCAGAAACCATGTGTTAAAGCCCAGCCCTGGTCGGCTCGTGACCTGGCTCCAGGGTGGGAGGAATGAACCCTGAAATGAGGAACTGAACCCCGAAATGAAATCAGTTTCAAGTAAACATGAATCTGGGAGGTTCGTAACAAGCTGGGGCAAAGTTCACCAACCCTTGCCTCGGACCAAAGGATTTTGCTGGAGAAATGCCAATAATTGTTCTAATAGGCAATGTTTCCATCCAGAAGGACAGCTGGAAGGGTCAGATTTGTCATTCATATCTTCTTTTTCATTCATATCTTCTTAGATGACACTTGTTGCTGTTCCTGTGGGTGAGAAATTCCTCATCTGTTCAGCAGAACTTTATGAATATATTAATGTCTTTGTCCCCAGCTCTGGGTCTTAGATCGAGTCACCCAGAAGTAGACTGAGCAAGTAGTTTGTTTGAGAAGTTGGGGAGAGGATCGACTCTAGCCCGGGAGCGGAGAAGTGATTTGGGGAAGGGAAGGCGGCCGGGAGAGGGTGTGTAGCAAGCAAGTTGCCACCGTGGGGGAGTCTGGGAGTGAGTGTAAGAGCACACGTGTGACCTGTCCCACCCAAGGGGTGCGAGAGAACTGGGGTATTTATCCACCAGTGTCCTCCAGTCACTGGATTGAGGGTTGTTCCACCAGAAGAAGGTACTAATTCCTCAGCACTTTTGGCCTGCTACACGGCTGGGTAAAATAGGTTTCGGTGGCCAGAGAAATCCTTAAAGAAATGCAGGTGCCGCACCTCCAGGTAAGCGCAAGGGGATGTGCGTGGGCCCCAAACTACACCCTGTGATAGGCACGGGGAAGCCAGACACGGTTAAAGCACAGTACCCATCCTTGAGGTGCTCCCAGTCTGGGGGCTAAGGCAGCACTGCCTGATTTCTCATTCTGTCTCTATGACTTTCTTCAAGCTGTGTGACCTCGGGCAAGTTCCTTAACCTCTCTGTGCCTCAGTTTCCTCATTTGTACCATGGGGATAATGAGAATAAACCTGCCTTACAGAGCTGTTGCGAGGATTAAATGAGTTAATATGCAAAAAATGCCTAAAACAGCCCCTGGCACATAATGTAAGTGCTCTGACAAAAAGCAATGACTACAGTTTCCTTATTGGCTCTGGGAGTGTAATTGGGCTTAGAACGTCCTTCTGGGAAGTTTGCATTTTAGCCTGTTAATTATGGGCCCTCGCTAAAGAGAGCCAGGCAGGAAGTGACTCCCTCTCACTGCTCACTGGTAGAGCTGGGGGATTGTGGAGTTGACTGAGGGACAGGAGGGAGAGGGACCCATTTGGAGACTGTTTGAAAAATTCAGGACAGCTCTCATGGAGTGGGGAAGAGCCTGTTTAGATGGGTTTCACGAGGAAATAGGAGCTGTGCTCACAGATCGGCGAGTAGAGATTCTAGCAGAATTCCTCCAAGGAAACGGAGCAGTGTAACAGGTGGAGCGTCAGCAGAGGTGAGGTTTTGTCTTTGTAAATAGGTGGTATTAGAATCTAGGAGTGATTCAGCACAAGGCAGAATTAAGGATGGGGCAGGATTCTCAGAGGGGAATCCCCGAAGTTGGCGGGCGATGGGAGCCAGTGTAAAAATGGCAGGGTTTGTCTTGGACAGAAGCAGGGAGCAGAATGACGCCCCCCTTCACCGATGGGGAGATCATTTTCCAGGGGCAGGACGGTGCAATGGGGTGGGACACAAGGGCTTCGGAGCGCCTGTTCCTCTGCTTACTAAACAAACCACGTGGCGTGGGGTCCGCGGGGGAGTGGCCAACATCGGGGCGGGGCTAAAGGCGAGGGGCGGGGCCTGGTGCTTGGGCTAGGGCCGGGCTTGCTCGGGACGAGGTCCTGGATGGCAGGGCATCTGGGGAACGCGCTCTTGAACACCCACGCCCGGCCTGCGTGAAAAGGCACACGGCCCGGCTGGTGTAGGACGCGAGCTGCGCTCCCGGGGCTCGAACTTGTGGTCCTGCTATGTGGGGCCAACGGAAGGCTGCAGAAGCTGGGCCCGCAAAGGTCTTGGCCAATGAAGACGCAGAGGGGCGTGGCCTATCTGTTTTAAAAAAGGGGATTTGAGGCCTGCAGTGGGAACCAATCAAAGGCGAGGGAAGGTGGGCCCTGTGAGCGAGGGGGCCAATAGAGACACGGGGCAAGGCTCCGGCTCTGCGCACGCGCGTCGGGCGGCACCACGGGACGCCGCTGAGCCGAGTGAGCTAAAAGAGGGGTCCGGCCGCGCGCCCGGGTCATGTGACTCCCCCGAGGGCGCCGAATTCTGCTGGAGTCAGCGCCATTTCCTGTACGTGAAGGTCGAAGAGCCTCAGCGGTCGAGCCAGTGTCGGAGAACCATCCCGATGCGATTCGACCTCGTCCCGTGGTCTGGGGTCGGGGGTCAGGCTCGGGCTCGGCGCTGTCTGAGGCGAGAGGCGTGGCTTGAGCAGAGGGTGGTGTGTGATAACTTGGGGGCGTGTCCTGATGACGTAGACACGGGGCAGCCTTACCGCTGGGGCTGAGATTAGGGATCGTGTGGTAAAAGAGAGGCGTGGCTTCCCGCCGACCCTGTGACACATAGGTAAGTGGGAAAATAACTCTTTTGATGCCATTGTCGCATTAACCTGTGATAGTGACGTAAGGGGCTGGGGCTGGAGCCGTGAGAGGCGTGGCCTGGCTCATCAGAGGCGTGGCCTCAGAGCCCAGGTGAACAAGGGGCGTGGCCTCAGCCAGAGCCAAGGCGCATAAGGGGCGTGGCCTGGCGGGGCTGGGGGCGTGACCGAGCGGAAACTGGCGGCAGGGGGCGTGGCCCGGCATCTGGGCGGGGAAAGAGGGGCTGTGCTTTTTCTCCTGTCTGCGCTCAGTTCTTGGCACTGCCTTGTCTCCCTTAGGTGCCACCTCATGGAGACCCCCACGGCCGCCGCCCCTGCTGGGTGCAGCTTCTCCTCCTTCCTGCTCCTGGCCTTCGGGACGCTGGTGGCCGCCCTGCTGGGTGCTGCGCACCGCCTGGGGCTCTTCTATCAGCTGATGCACAAGGTGCGGTGGTGGGGAGGGCAGACGGGAGGCGGGCTGGGGGGCAGCCAAAGAAGGAGGGGCCTCGTGGTGCTCATTCCAGCTCACCCATTTTACAGGCAAGGAAAGCGAGCCCCGACTAGTCCAGAGGGCCTGGTCGGAAGATTCTGTCCGGGGCCCTGTCCCCATTGCCAAGCTGCATGTGAGGGCCTGGACTTTGCCACTAGTAAGAGATAATAAGGAAGCCACTGAGAGGCACTCACATCCCGCCTACCTCCTTCCCCAGGGTCCCCGAGCCCTTTTCGCAGAGCAGATAGCCGGCACTCTGGTTGTACTTCCTACCCCATGGGGTCAGTGGCTTGAGATCAGGCACCAGAGGGGTGGCAGTGACAGTTTTCCTCTGCTGAGCTCAGCACTTTCAAGGGATTTTCTCACGTACCCCTTCCCTGCCCTTGAAAGTAGGTGCTGTTGTTTCCGTCCTCAGAAACTGAGGCTCAGAGAGGTTGTGTGGTCGTTTGCCCTAGGTGACTTGTTTCGGAAGAGCTGACCCCACGGGCTGTGTGCACCCTGAACTACTTACTCCTCTGTGAGACATTAACCCCTTCCCCAATCCCTCTCCCCGGTCTTTTTTCTCCTAGCTGGGTCCAACTTTGGCCTCTCCCTCCCCAAACCCCTCTGCAGTCCTTCTTCTCTTAGCCGGCAGCAATGCCACTGACAGTGATGACTTACGGAGAGTCAAGGCAAAGGCCTCGGGTGTGCGTGCCAGCAGGCGCTCCTGTGCCAGGCACGTGGGGGTGGCAGCCTGTCGGCTGGGCCTGGGCCTGCTTAGCACTGCGTGGGAGGGGTCATGTAGGCCGGGGGCAGCAGTGCGGCTGCCAGGCCCTGCAGGGATTCCAGAGGGCAGGCAGAAGTCAGCAGACGGCTCCCTGCCTTGTGCTCCTGGCCAGACTCCCCTGGGTTATATAGATCCACCTTTCTTCTCCCCTTTCCCTGAATCCTGCCGTTCCGGAGGGCGTCAGCGTAACAGAGTACGGTGTGTGAGAGTGTGGGTTCTATCAGACTTTGAATCTTGGTTGGGCAAGTCTTGGTGTCCTTAGCTGTAAAAGGGATATAGTGACGAGGATCTGGTAAGATGGTGTTCTTTGCTCTGAGCCTAGTGTATAGTATAACACGCGCCTAACTAAGACCAAGGTTCTCCTGACCTCTGACCCTGCTCCAGCCCCCCGACCTGGGGCAGAGGGATTGCCCCCTCTCTCCAGCTGCCCTTGCCCTGGCCCTTGACGTTCTTGCTCCTCCCCCTCCCCCGCCCAGGTGGACCAGGCGAGCGTCCGGCACGGCGGGGAGAACGTGGCAGCTGTGCTGAGGGCCCATGGCGTGCGGTTTCTCTTCACGCTGGTGGGCGGGCACATTTCCCCGCTGCTGGTGGCCTGCGAGAAGCTGGGCATCCGGGTGGTGGACACACGCCATGAGGTCACCGCCGTCTTCGCCGCCGACGCTGTGGCCCGCCTGACCGGTGAGGGCGTTGCGCGGGGGCTCTGGGGGCGGGCGGGAACGTGGGATGGGGTGTCTGTGAGGGGTCGGGGTTTTTCGGGGATGGGGGTGGCAGGATGGCCAGGGAGGTGGACACGGCCGTGACGGAGTCTGTCTTCCAGGGACGGTGGGCGTGGCAGCGGTGACAGCAGGCCCTGGCCTCACCAACACGGTGACCGCGGTGAAGAACGCTCAGATAGCACAGTCCCCGCTCCTGCTTCTGGGTGGGGCCGCCGCTACTCTGCTGCAGGTGCCCAGACCTTGGGGGGTGCTGGGGGCCCCAGGGAGGCTCGAAGGGCTCACGTGGTGACCCTGCCCCACCCCCATCTCTGCCAGAACCGGGGTGCACTCCAGGCCATCGACCAGATGTCCCTGTTCCGGCCGCTCTGCAAGTTCTGTGCATCTGTGTGGAGGGTGCGGGACATCGTGCCCACCCTGAGGGCTGCGATGGCCGCTGCCCAGTCAGGCACCCCAGGTCGGTGGGGGCGGCGGTGGTCAGGCCGTGGGGCCTAGGGGCTGGGGGAGATATTGTAGGCTCAGTGTCCTTCCTGCCCCTGCAGGTCCAGTGTTTGTGGAGCTACCCATTGATGTGCTATACCCCTACTTCATGGTCCAGAAGGAGATGATGCCAGCTAAACCACCCAAGGGCCTCATGGGTCGAGGGATCTCCTGGTGAATAGCCCAGCCCCAGCATGCCCTCTCCATCCCCTGCTCTCTCCTGCGGCCTCCTACCTCTCTCCATCCTCCTTTGATTTGCACGTGACTGAGAGGAGTCATCCCTGGGGATTCCACTTAGAGGGAACAGCATGTGCAAAGGTCCTGAGGCAGGAATGAACTTGGTGGGTTGGGAAAGCATGGTGGCCCTTATGAAGCCAGCAGGTGAGCAAAGGGAAGAGGCTTAGAGCAGCCGTCCTACCCTTCCTCCACCTCTCCTTCCTCTCCCTCCCCCTCCTCTTCCTCCCCTTCCCTTCTGCCCCTTCCCTTTGCCTGTTCTTGCCCCTCCCGTTCCAAATATTTAGCGAGTGCCAGCTATGCACCAGGTATCAGGACAGGCATGGGGCAACCTCGATGGACAGGACAGTCAGGTTCCTGTGCTCTGGGCATGTGAGAAGCACGTGAGGTCTGGCGCCAGCAGTAGTGATTTTGTGCAGTGGTTTCGTTCTAGATGCACCTGTTCCCTTGCGTTCCTCCCTTTTTCCCAGGCTGCCCCTTGCAAGGCTGGCTCTTCCTGGCCCTCTCTGTAAATGCTGGGGTTGTCCATGGTTCCGTCCTCCACCTCTTCTCTTTCTCTGCAGTCTTGGCCCCTCCTTAACAGAGGGAGCAGAGGCTTCTGGCTCTTAGTTCCGACTGCCAAGTTCCTGCCAGTGCCCACGTGTCTGTCTTTGGCTGGATTGAGTGTTCCTTGAGGGCAGGGGCTGGGCGGGATTTATTAATATCTTTATGTCTTTGGGGCATGCACAGGGCCTTAAGGAAAGTTGGCGCTCTGGGGCCCAACGAGTAAGGAGACAGAGAAGGTGAAGTCCCAAGCAGGAGAGGACCATGTTAGTAACTCCTGTGGGTCAGATGTTTTGCAAAGCACCCTACAGCCTCAGTGGATAGATCCTTGAACCTTGGGAGGGAAGTTCTTTTTTTACATTTTACAGAGGAGGAAGCTCCAAAAGGTGAAGTCACCTGCCCAAAGTCACACAGCTAGGAAGTGGCAGGGCCAGGACTCGAGTGCACATCGGTCTGACCCACAGCCGTGACCCTGATCCTGGCACTCCGGGCCTGTGTTACTTGTTCCTGGGGGGCTATGTCGGGTTTAGGTGGTTACCAGAAACTACCGAGGGAAGGCAGCTAGAGACTTGGCCACTGCGGGTCTGTCTGTCTCTGGGCTGTCGCTTGTCCACCCCTGTCCCCATCTGGCTCCTTTCCTGGCCCCTGTCCTTCCTTAGCACCTGGAATCCCCGTAATTAATCCTGGTTCCTTGGCCCCGGCCTCTCCGCCTTGCAGGTACTTACAGAATCACCTGACCAACCTCTTTGCGGGGGCCTGGGAACCTCAGCCTGAGGGACCCCTGCCCCTGGACATCCCCCAGGCGTCCCCCCAGCAGGTGAGTCACCTCTCTTCCTGGGCCGAGGACCCCTGTCTGGCAGGGCTCCCGACCCTGTCCCTGAATGAGCACTGTGGCCTTGATACTGGGGCTGTTGGCGACTCAAGGACCGCCCATGGAGCCCCCCGACCTCTCGCCCCAGGTTCAGCGCTGTGTGGAGATCTTGAGCCGAGCCAAGAGGCCACTCATGGTGCTGGGAAGCCAGGCCCTGTTGTCCCCGACACCTGCTGACAAGCTTCGGTGAGAAGCCCCAGCCCTGTCCTTAACTGTCATGTCCCTCGTCCTCTGGAGCCCCGTGGAGAGGACCACACCCTTGGTCATGCTGACCTGTGCTCTGTCTGGACCCCCAGGGCTGCCGTGGAGACCCTGGGTGTCCCCTGCTTCCTGGGGGGGATGGCACGGGGCCTGCTGGGCCGCAACCACCCCCTCCACATCCGGCAGAACCGCAGCGCCGCCCTGAAGAAGGCAGACGTCGTTGTCCTGGCAGGTGGGCCTCAGCTTCGTCCCCTCCTTCCCTCCAGGCATCCCTCACCCTGTGACCCAGCTTCACGCCAAGGATGAACATCTACTGTGCACCTACCGTACTCAATACACATTTTCACATAAAGCGCTTTGAACCCCACCAGACGTGTAAGAGGTGTAGCAGTTAGCTATTGCCGTGTAATAACCATTTCTAGGCTCAATGGCTTAAAATGTGCTTCCGATTTCTCCAGCCGTAACTACAGGTTAGGCAGTAGTTCTGGTTTCTGCTGGGCTCATTTATGAGACTGCACTTGTGTAGGCGGGTAGGCAGCTGTGCTGATCCAGGCTGGGCTGGCTCATCTATTTGGGGGCTGGCAGGCTCCGTAGCTGGTCTGGGATGGCCTCAGCTGGGGTAACTGAGTTCTCCAGTCCTGCCCCAATGCCTGGCCTCAGCCTCCAGCGGGCTAGCCTGGGCGGGCTGGGGGAGCACAGTTATTCAAGAGGGAGAGAGTAGGCCGGGCACGGTGGCTCACACCTGTAATCCTAGCACTCTGGGAGGCCCAGGCGGGTGGATCGCTCAAGGTCAGGAGTTCGAGACCAGCCTGAACAAGAGCAAGACTCTGTCTCTACTAAAAAATAGAAAGAAATTAGCCAGACAACTAAAAATATATAAAAAAAATTAGCCGGGCATGGTGGCGCATGTCTGTAGTCCCAGCTACTTGGGAGGCTGAGGCAGAAGGACTGCTTGAGCCCAGGAGTCTGAGGTTGCTTTGAGCTAGGCTGATGCCACGGCACTCTAGCCTGGGCAACAGAGCAAGACTCTGTCTCAAAAAAAGAGAAAAAAAAGAGGGAGAGAGTGGAAGCTGTGTGGCTTCTCCAAGCCTGGTCTCAGGAATGGCGCCCTGTCACCTCTGCCACATTGCGTTGGCCGAAGCATGCCATCAGGCCAGCCCAGCGTCAAGGGGTGGGCAGCTGCAAAGTCATTGCAGATGGCTGGGTGCAGGGAGAGGTGAAGAATGGGGACCCTCTTGCATTTGGTCCACTACAGTGGATCAAATATAAGGTAAGGGGCACCCCTCAGGATGTGGGTCCTCTGTCTTCCACCCCAGGAACTGTGTGTGACTTCCGCCTATCCTATGGCCGTGTCCTCAGCCGCAGCAGCAAGATCCTCATCGTTAATCGTAACCGCGAAGAGATGTTGCTCAACTCGGACATCTTCTGGAAGCCCCAGGAGGCCGTGCAGGGTAAGCCCCCTGATGCTTCCCCCGACAGATGTGCCCCATCCTCTGCGGCAGCCGGCTCGAGCCGGGTGCTGGTGATCGAAGCCCACACCTTGCCCGGGCTAGTGGCAGCCAGTCAGCCAGACACAGAGTTGGCTCTCAGACTGCTGGGCGCGTCTGTAGGACAGATGGTGAGGTGGCTCAGAGGGAGGCTTGGAAACGTGCAGGTGGTCCTGTTCCTCCTGCACTGCCCGCCGCCCAGGACAGAGAGCTCCCTCCTTGGCCCTGAGCCTTCTGTCATCGTGCCATAACCCGCCTGGCCCATCCTTCTAAGGATGTGGACTCTCCCTTGCGGCGTAGGCGATGGGGCACTCGCGTGCAGCAGAGAAGTGGCATCATCGCATTTGTGTTTGCAAAGGTCCCCTCTGGCACCTGGCGGGCAGCAGGCCGAACGGGGCCTGGGCGGAGGCCGGGGGGCTGTTAAAAATGGCCAGGACGGAAGTGATGCGAGAAGCTCAACTTCTCGGGGCCTCTGTTTGATCGTTTCAAAAACGAGGATGGCGAAAAGTGTGTCACCTGGCTGTTTATTCATTCGCTCCAGTAACGCTCGCGGGGGGCTTCTGCGCGTCTGGGTTTGAGAGATGTGGTGGATGCAGCTGTCTTTAATCAGTGTGTTTCAGAGGCAGGACTGACAGGCCTTCGCGGTCTGGGGTGTGGGGAAGAGGGAGGTGCTGAGACCAGCTTGGGTGTGTAACCTATTTTGTGCTCCCTCAGCCTTGTTTCTCAGGCCTTGTCCTGCCTCTAGCATTCTTCTGGCAGGTTCTGGGGTATGTTTCACCCATTTTGTTTTCAAATCAGCCCTGGCCCTGTCTTTGGGCCCCTGGTGCTGCAAGGGCAGGAGGAAGCCACCTCCCCACAGCTGTGCCCTGTCCTTTCTCCAGGAGACGTGGGCTCCTTCGTGCTGAAGCTGGTGGAAGGCCTTCAGGGCCAGACGTGGGCCCCAGACTGGGCGGAGGAGCTGCGGGAAGCCGACCGGCAGAAGGAGCAGACCTTTAGGTGGGGGCTGGGAGGAGTGGGCATGGGACGGGGGTTCCCCACAGGCTCCCGTGCCCACCCTGCTGACCTCTGCTGCCCCATTGCAGGGAGAAGGCCGAGATGCCTGTGGCCCAGCACCTGAACCCAGTGCGGGTGCTGCAGCTGGTGGAGGACACCCTGCCCGACAACTCGATTCTGGTGGTCGATGGCGGGGACTTCGTAGGCACCGCTGCCCACCTGGTACAGCCGCGCGGCCCCCTGCGCTGGCTCGATCCTGGTAAGGAGGGGCCCAGGCCTGGGGCAGCTTGCGCTTTCCCGATCCTTTCATGCCCACCCGCTCTTGCTTCTCCTAGGGGCCTTTGGGACTCTGGGAGTTGGCGCGGGATTTGCACTTGGGGCCAAGCTGTGCCGGCCAGATGCAGAGGTGAGGCGCTGGAGGTGGGAGGCATGCTGCGTTCTGGGCCATGAGCCACCCTAATCGTCCCATCCCCCACCGCCCCTTCCAGGTCTGGTGCCTGTTTGGGGACGGAGCCTTTGGCTACAGCCTCATCGAGTTCGACACGTTTGTCAGACACAAGGTGACCGGGCTGCTCTAAAGGAAGCTTAGAGCCTGGGGTTCTGGGAGAGATGCTGTCATGGGTGGGCTGAGGTAGGGAAGGAACCACTTGTGTCTGGCAGGGGCACTGTCCCCCTCTGGCTGGCCACGCCTCGGGGCTGAAGGCTGCAGCTTGATGTCATCCTCTTCCTGCAGATCCCGGTGATGGCCTTGGTAGGGAATGATGCAGGCTGGACTCAGATTTCTCGGGAGCAGGTGCCCTCTCTGGGCAGCAACGTGGCCTGTGGCCTGGCCTACACTGGTGAGGAGCCTCCGCAGGGTGGAGAGGCCAGGAAGCTGTCTCAGCCCAGCCGGGCTTGTGTTCCTTTTCTGGGCTGGCAGCATGGTGGCCTGGGTCCCCGTCCCCGTCCCCATCTGACGTAATCTCTCCTTTTAGATTATCACAAGGCAGCCATGGGTCTGGGAGCCCGGGGCTTGCTGCTCTCACGGGAGAATGAGGATCAGGTGGTCAAGGTGCTGCATCATGCCCAACAGCAGTGCCGAGACGGCCACCCGGTTGTGGTCAACATCCTCATTGGGAGGACGGACTTCCGCGATGGCTCCATTGCTGTGTAGGACTTTGTGGGTCAGTACGTTTGGCTCCTTTCCTACCCCTGGACTGTGCCTAGCTGGTTTGGAGTCTCATTTTTGCCTGCCCTGGGCCTATCCCATGAGGCCCAGTGACTCCACCGCCCTCCCTGAGGAGGGGAGGGATCAAAGCTCAGAGGCTCCCTGGCATCCCTGGAGAGCTCTTGAGCCTTTTTCT
This sequence comes from Avahi laniger, assembly GCA_963575035.1. Classification (NCBI taxonomy): domain Eukaryota; kingdom Metazoa; phylum Chordata; class Mammalia; order Primates; family Indriidae; genus Avahi; species Avahi laniger. Next base: position 14,917 of record CAUYSK010015447.1, on the reverse strand, counting down.
CCACGTGTCTAACGGTGCCCTTTCTCCCCTCCTCTCTTAAAAGACTGAATAAACCACTCTGGCCCATGTGGGCCCAAGTACTCAGTCCCAGAACCTGTGCATATTGATTTATTGTCCACAAAGACGGAGGTGAGGGAAAGAAGAGCGAGACAGGAGGAGACCCTACTCTCCCACTGGAAATCTGGGGCCCACTGAGGCACCATGACTGGGGAGTTCAGGGTGACTGGGCGCTGTGAACTCTTCCCCCCCTGTGGTCCCTGAAAGAGCCCCACACGCCTGCTCCAGGAGCGTTCATGCACACTAATCCTCACACACAGACACACACATGCACGGAGGCAATAAATATGTTCCGTACCAAAGTGCCCCCAGCCTGACGCTTCAGGTGGGGCCCCTCCAAAAGGGAGGGATTAAGTGCTTACATTTTTTCAGGGGTAGGGGAAGGGAGACTGGGGAGGGAAAGGGGCAGTCTCTGTTATCTCCATTTGCTGGCTGGAGGCCAATCATGGGGTCTTCCCTGGAAAAGAGGGTGGGGAAACCAGCTATCTTTCTGTAAGCCCCCGGCTGCCCCTATGCAGCTGAGCCCAGGATAGGGGCTGCCCCCTGCAAAACAGCACCTCATGATGGCCCTTGGGTCCTCCGAGGGAGGGAGAAACAGTGCAGTGCTCAAAGCTAATACTGATTTGGTTGGCAGCAGCAAGAGGACTGACTAGGGGTGTCTCACCACCCCAGGGTGACCTCACAGTAACTGGTGTTTCCCCGGCCAAGGGGAGGCAAGAGAGGCCAGCCTAGCAAGCGAGAGAACTGCCTTTTGGCAACAAAAGGAGAAGCCCTTGGTGCTCAGGAAAGATGGCCATAACTGCTGGTCCCTAAAATCCGCAGTCCCCGGCTTTCTCAGCCAGTGTCCAAAATACTGGGCGCCAGAAACTGGGAATGATTCTCAGCAAAGGGAGACTGGTCCCTTGACAACTCCCTAGCAACCAGGCGCGCTGCCTGGGCAAGCAGGTCTGGTCCTCGGTCGTTAGGGCACTGCCTTAGCAACCAGGAGCCTGGTCCTTAGTAACGGGGTGGCTCAGAGGCACACGTTGATCTGCTTGGAGAGCTCTCGCTCCAGGTCCAGAATGAGGGCGTCAAAGTCTTTGAGATTCAGGTGCGGGTTGAAGGGCGCATCGAAGTCATCCTCGAAGTCAGCGGCGACTCTCGGCTCACCCGCCTCCTCCTCTTCGTCATCCTCGCTGTCGCTGCCCGTCACGTGGTCGTAATCGGGCCCGGAAAGGAAGTCCCGCCCACAGGGCAGGAAATCCCGCCCGCAAACGCTCCAGTCGCCGGCGTAGCGGTTACTCGGGGGGCTCTCGGGACCTCCCCGGCCGCGGGGCCGAGTCACCACTTCGGGGCTCGCTAGCGGCAAGTGTAGCGTCGGCTGTCGTTTGGGCCGCAAGTACGGCGCCACGTCCGGAGCTTCTGGAGGCCGGCGGGGATCTACGGGGAGAGAGAGAGAGGGTGGGTCATGGGCAGCGGCGGCGGCAACCGACCTCTGATTGGCTGCTTAAAGTAACCAGGCCCCTGATTGGCCTGTGAAAAGCCAAGGCCTTAGACCGGATTGGGATTTCATTGGCGGAGCTAGAGCTGGTTGCTTAGGCAACCGGGCCTCTGATTGGCATGTCAAGAGGCAAGGCTTCTGACCGCATCAAAGATGGATTGGAGGAAGCTGAACTGGTTGCTGAGGCAACCAGGTACCAGTGTACTCTCATGGGGGGGCGTGGCCTGCCCCAATTTGGAGACTCTGATTGGCCCCCGTAGGTGGCATCGTTGCTGCGGCCTGGCTCCGATTGGCGGCGCAGGCCTAGGGGTGGGCTCACCTGGCCAAGACTGCAGCAGGTAGTGCAGCACCTCGATGTGGCGCTTGAAGTCCACTGCGCTGGCGACTCCTGGGCCAGAGCTGCGGACGCGGGGTCGTGCGGGCGCCTGGCGCGCCGGCAGCAGCACCGGCCCGAAGCATACGGCCAGGTTCTGCGGGGTCATGCGGTTGTGGGCGTGGAAGGAGGAGACGAGGCGCAGGTGGTCCAGGAGAAGTGTCAGCGTGGCCTGGGAAGAGGGTCCGGAGGGCATAAGACGGGCAAAGTTAGGCCCCTGTCGCACCTGTGGAAAGCTAAGGCAGCTTGGAGTGGGGAAACTGAGATTCAAGGTCTCATAACTGTAATCGAGCTAAGACTGTTAATCATTAGGTATTAATATTATGATCTCATTTTGCTGAAGAGGAGACAGGCCAACGCCAACTAGGCTTTGGAATGACAGAGCTTGGGCTTGAGCCCGCTCCTCTGTGTGTTAGGCAGAGCTGGCATGAATCCCATTTCACAGATGAAGGTATTGAGACACAGAGAAGGATGAGACCCGTCCAGGATCCCACAGCCAGGAACCTCCCTTGTGGGAGGCTGATAGACCTATATTCAGAGTGCATTTTTGACACATCCTGGCTGGGCGACCTTGGGCAACTCACTCAACTGCTTTGGGCCTCAGTTTCCAAATTTGTGACATGGGATACTAACAGCACCTACTGCATAGGGATATGATGGTGCTGCAAGCTCATGCCCACTGAAGGCCCAGGCATGGGTGAAGCACTCTATGGGTATCAGCCCACTCCATGTCCCGTTGCTCCCACCGAGGCCCAACTCACCCTTTCCACATCTGGCAGGCAGCTCAGGAGCCCTCGGGTGCCCTCAGGGCTGGGTGGAGCTCTGCTCGGGGGCCTTTGGGCCATGGCCTCCAGCACCACCTGGTAGAGGGGCTGGGTGATGAGTGGGGTGGGCAACTCTCGGAGATAATCCTTGAGGATGCCTGCAGACACAGAGCCCCTTCTGGTCAGGGAACCTCTGGCTTCTGAGGCCAGAGGGGTCAGTTGGGGCTGGAGGTGGAGGTGGGGAGGTAGAGGAAGCAGAGAGGTGCAGGATGGTGAAAACAAGGTCAGAAAGGAGGGGTGAAGTCCCAGAGGGACCACAGGGCTAGCCTTGAAGTGAATTGAATGGGGGTGAGCAGGCAGGGGAGAGGGGGCCATGCTGACCAGTGATAACATTGATATCGGGGTACAGGTCCTCAGAGAGGCAGACGGCCGCACTGTCCCGCTCAAAGGCATCCCGAAGCTCTTTCTTCACTGCTGCTGAGCCACACAGGCGGTACAGCCCCACTACCTGGGGGTGAGAACAGAGAAAGGATGTCTTGCTGGGGCCACAGACTGATTAGGGACCACTGGGATGGGGGCTGGAGGTCTGGGCCAGGGCGGCAGTGGACACTGTGTTCTGAGAATTTGGGGCCTGGCTGTAGCCTTGCTGGCTGCCTTCCTGCTCCTCGGACACCTGTCTCCGGGGTCCCTACCTGGCTGCCTGGACAACCTGACCTTGTAAACCCTCTGTTCTGGCTCCCACCTCGTCTGACTCCTCCTCTAGGAAGCCTTCCCTGACTACTCCAACCAGATCAGGTTTTGCTGCAAGCTCTCCCAGACCCCAGGTACCTCCCCTTCTTAACTCTTGTCCCAGTTGCAGTTTTACATTTGTGAGTTATGAGTCATGTCTTTTCCCCATCAGACCCTGAGCCTCAGGAGGGCCTGCATCTTGTCATTAAAGGGTTGGCTGACCCGTGGGTTCTGGGCTGGGGGCTACAGTCTGGGGAAGCCGCCTGTCTCCGTCTAGGCTGAGGTTGGAGCTAGGAGTGGCTCATGCTTGGGGCAGGGGTCCAGTGTCCATACACTGGGTGTCACGAAGAGTGAATCTGAGGTCTGGGGGCCCAGCAGGGCGGGGTGGGGGCTCACCCGAAGCCCTCGGCGCTCGATCTGCCCAACACACTTCTGGATGATGAGGGGCACCTGGCCCGGGGGCCGCTCCCGCTCCACCAGCAGCGGCAGGGGCAGCCCAAAGACTCGGGGCTCGGCTGTGGCGGGTGCTTCCTGCTGCTCTGAGAGGGTCAGCTTGGCATACAGCAGCCCCTGGGGCTCCAGGCGCACAGCCAGCTGTTGGGCCTGGCACCCTGAGGACGCAAGGGGGCCTCAGCCAGGTCTGTCCCAAAGGTTCCTGTACCCTGGCCCCCCATTCCAAGTCACACTCCCCTCCCAGAGGCTACCCCCCTAGGCACTCTAGGGGGAGGGGGGAACCCAGAGCCAGGCCCTGTGCCCTGCTCCTCCACCCCCTGCAGCCATGTGTCCTACCTCGGAAGACCGTCGGCAGCAGCACGGTGCCCTGGGCACAGGGCCGGTGCCGCCTCACGCCAGGGTCCCACGCTAGCACTAGGGCCCGCAGTAGCCTGGCGGCCTCCAGCTCCAGGTGGAAGGTGTGGTCCAGCCGCAGGAAGTCCGGTCCCCCTCGAAGTGGCCCTGTCCGGGCCCGGGCCACCCCATCCACTTGCAGCAGGCAGCAGACGTCTCTCGGGGTGGCCCCCGGTGCTGGCCGCAGCCCCCCCAGCCCATACAGGTGCAGGCTGAGGCGGCCCCAGAGTGCGGCCGGGGGTGCCCGGGCTGCTGGGCCCACCTCATAGGGCCGGAAGGCCGTGGGCGACGGGGGCCCTGCTGGGCGCTCCGGTGAGTCCCCGTCGCTGAGGTAACCGGTCCTCGGGCTCCGGGTGCCCCCGGCCACTGCTGCCCGCCCGGGGCCCCCCACGCTGCTGTCCAGGTGGTAACGGCTGATGACGGAGCCTGCAGGGGCAGCCCTCTCCCGCTCCCGGCCAGCCCGGGGTCCGCGCAGGCTCAGGCGGCGCCTCAGCTCGGGCAGCTTCTTCATCTTCATGGAGAGGCGCCTGGCGGGGCCCGGGGACTTGGTGCGCGAGGCTTTGGTTGGGGGGCTGGCGGGGGCTGCACCTGCGGGAGAGGAGACCTCAGGGTCCAGGAACTTGGGTTTGGGGCAGGCGTGTGAGGCTTGTGCTTACCTTGGGGGGCCAGGCCTTCTGGCTCAGCGGAGCCCAGCTGTGGCCCTGGGGCCTCAGGTGCTGGGGGTCTGGGGTCTTCTTCAGGGATGGGGTTGTACCAAATCTCGCCAGCAGGCTCCCCACTGCCAGGAGCCCCAGGTCCCAAAGAGGCCTCCTCAGGTGGTTTAGCCCCACCCAGCACCCATCGTCGGCTGCTGGGCTCCAGGCTTTGCAGGTAGGCACCCCGAGCAGGGCTCCGCGAGGCCTCGGGGCTGGGGGGCCCCTCTGCTCCAGCCTGGGACCCTTCGGGAGCCTGGGGCTCTGGCTCTGGAGGGCTGGGCTCTGGGCGCTGGGCTGGGCGACCTGGTGGAGAGCAGAGGGAGTGAAACCCAGCCCCTCCCAGCCACTGTCCGCAGAACAGCTCCATGCAAAAAGTGATTGCCAGGCAGGAGGCCTTGTCCCGCCATGTCCAGCGCTGCCTGGACTCCTGATAAGTCACTATCCCTGAAGGCCTACTGTGTTATCTGGAATGGGTGGCCACAGGCTAGCTTAGAGCCCATCCCCTCTCAATCCCTGGCATCCCAAAGGGGACTCTGTCCCTCCAGCCTCAGGGGGGTCCAAGTCAGTTTTCCTAGGGCTCTCAGGCACTGAATTCAGTCTCCACTTCCCCAGCCCTTCTCATTAACCCTGGCAGGGAGCCCTGTGTCTGGGTGGCCTTGGGCAGGTTGCTTCCCTTCTCTGAGCTCAGCGTTTGGCTGTGGATTCAGCAGCTTGGGTATCCCACTCCAGGGAGGCTTCAGAGAGCCTCACAGTCGAGTACACACAGCCTACAGGGGACACTGGCTGGCTCAGGAGACAGGAGCTGGGTTCTCTCTTTCCTGCAGTGTGTCACCCTCAGTCTCCCACCCCTTCTGCTCCCCCCTTGCCTGTCTTCCAAACTCGATGGGCCCTGTCCCTCAGTGCAAGCCACATCCCCCATGGGCAATGCCTTTGGGCCTTCCAGCCTCTCTCCCCTCTGACATTCCGGGCTGTTTCCTGTGTGTGTTTGTGTTGTGGGCATCCCTGTCCCTTCTCCCTGCCCTGGGAACCTTGGGAATCTTTGGGAAGGCCTGGGGAGGGAGGGGTCAGGTCCACGGAGTGGTCTGGCCTCCCTCCTTTAACTCCTTTCTTCCCGGAACCCCCTATCCCACGCAGCTCCCGGTTTTGCGAAGGTCTCATCTTGCTAGTCTGCTGACCCCCTCCTCTGGTCACCTCCAATTTCCACTCCCCAGGACCCTGTCCAGGGCCAGGGGAGGGGAGTGTGGTCTCTATTGACAGAATAGTCAAAAGAGCTGTTGAAATCTCTTCACTGGCCCCGCGCGGCACATTACCCAACTGTTCCGTGCCTCAGTTTCCCCATCTGTATGTATAAAGGGGACAGTTTCCTGGAGCCGTCTAAGGCAAACGCAGCTTCAGCCACTGGTTAGTAGGTGGGAGGGGGACGGGGGCGGGGGCGGCTACTATGATTGATGGGCCGCCCCTCTGTCTCCTCTGCAGGAGTACGCCCCCCACGTCCCAGCCCGCGCGTCCCGGGCTCCCCGCACCCCCTGCCCGGCCAGACTGGGCCCCAGTGTCCCGGCCTCCCAGCTCCTCCTCCCCTCCAGCCTCCAGGCGCTCTGTCGTGGCCCCATTTCCTGTCAGGGGCGAGGTCCCCTCCAGGGCCTCCCAAGGAGCCCGCAGCGGTGGCATCCCAGGCCAGCGCACATAACGGTCCGCGCCCCCTCCCTCCCCGCCCCTTCCTTCGCGGACCCCCTGCCCGTCCCCGGCTCCAGCCGTCCTGGTCCGCGGGGCGCTTAGCGGGGCTCCCCCTGATCGCCCCCAGCCGTCCCTCCCCGGCGCCCTGGGACGTCCCCCTCCAAGGCCGGGCGAGGCTCGGCGCCCCTCTTCCCCCACCGGCCCGCGCTCACCGCGCTCCTTCGCGTCCGACTTTTTCCGGGGAAGTTTCTCCCGACCCCGCAGGCGGGAGAAGGTTTTCCTTAGCAGCGGCTCGGCCATGCTGGGGCCCGGGCCGGGCCGAGTGCGCGCCCCGGGCTCCGGCCGCGCCACCCCGCGCCCTCCCCGCCCACCCCCCGCTCCGCGCCAGCAGGAAGCGCATTCCCGGAATGCTTGGCCCAAACTACTTTTTTTTTTTCTCCCCTTCCCGCGGCCCGAGCAGGCGATGCTGGGATATGTAGTCGCCTGGGGCCGGGAGGAGAGGTGATGGGCGCTCCGGGCTGCGCCCCTGCGCTCCAGCTGCTACGGTCGTGGCGCGGGCCGGAGCCCTGTCTTCCCTCGCGCCCGCCCTCCCTCGGTGACAGCGTCCAGGAGGTCTCTCGGGTTTACCTGCACAGCGCATCGTGCACGTACGCCCACTTCTCGCTCCCACCTACTGCATTCGTGTCAACGCCTGCTCCCCTTCCTTGGTGTCTTTGATGTCATTCTTTTTTAAAAAAAACTTTTTAAATTTCAAAAAATTTTTTGGAGACAGCGTCTCACTCTGTTGCCCCAGCTAGAGTGCAGTAGCGTCATCTCATTGCAACCTCAAACTCCTGGGCTCAAAGGATCCTCCTGCCTTCAGCCTCCGGAGTAGCTGGGACTGCAGGCATGCGTCACCGCGCCCGGCTAATTTTTTCTATTTTCAGTAGAGACACGGTCTCGCTCTTGCTCAGTTTGGTATCTAACTCCTGGCCTCCAGCGATCCTCCGGCCTCAGCCTCCCAGAGTGCTAGGATTACAGGCGGGAGCCACCGCGCCCAGCTGATGTCACCCTTGCCTCTCCCTCCCCTACCCCGTTCTCTGACTCCCCAGTTCTCGTTAACTACTACTATTTAACAAACCATCCCCAAACTTAGAGGTGTCTAACAGCATTTTTATGATGCTCACAGATGCTGTGGGGTGGGAATTTGGACAAGCAGAGCTGGCATTGCTTGGCTCTATTCCTCAGCTGGGAAGACTCCAAGGACAGGGGTGACTCAAAAAATGGGGGGGAGGCTTGAATCATCTGGAGGCATCTTCACTCATAGGTCTTGCAATGGATGCCAGTTGTTGGCTGGGACCTCCGCTGGGGCTGTGGACTAGGTCTGTGGACTAGGGTACCTACGTGGGCCTCTCCATGTGGCCTAGGTTTCCTCCCAGAGTGGCGGCCTTGGGGTAGTCAGACTTCTTAGATGACCACCCAGAGCTTGGAAAGTGAACAAGGCAGAAGCCGCGCTACCTTTTCTGACCCAGTCTCTGGTGTCACACTGTGTCATTTCTGGCACCAGATTCAAGGAGAGGGCACATAGATCCCACCTCTTTGAATAGGAGGCATGTCAGGGTGACCTTGGGCAGTGGATATGGGATGGGAGATACTGCTGTGTTCGTCTTGAAAAAACTGTAACCTGCCTCGCTCCTGTGTTCCATTCTCCATACAGCACCCGGAGTGGACTTCCAACTGAAATCAGGTTATGGGCACACTTCTGTCTTCCCATGACTGCTCACCCCATATGGAGTAAAATCCAGATTCCCACCATGATCTAACAAAATTTCTGATCTCATCTCTTTTGCTGTCCTATTCACTGACCATGGTCCTCCCTTACATCAAACCATTCCTGTCCCAGGTCCTTTGCACACATGGTTCCTTCTGCCTGGGAAGCCCGGGTTCACTGGAGGCTGCCTCTCTCTCACTCTTTAGGTCCAATGGTACCTCCTTAGGATGGCTTCGCTGTCCACTACTGCTGTCTAGTAATTATTATATCACTCTGTTTCCTTTCTTCTAACACTTGCCACAGCTTGAATAACAATTCCAGTGGTTTGTTCTAGTTTATCTGCCTTCTTGTTAAGACTGGGGCTCACCAGGTGATGCTTGTCTATCTTGTTCATTGCTGAATGTTCAGGTAGGAGATCAGGTGTCATGTGGTGGAGGCCTGCATAGGAGGGAGTGTCCAAGAGGCCTGGACAGAGGAGGTTGTGTGTTTGGTTATAATGTGTCTTGTGTGTGTCTCTATGGGTCGATCGTACTTGGAGTTTGTTAAGATTCTTGGATATGTAGATTTGTGTCTTTCACTAATGTCGGGATATTATTCCTGCTCCTTTCTCTTCTCTCCTTCTGGGACTCCCATTACGCATATGTTGGTACACTTGCTGGCGTCCTGCACATCTCTTAGGTGATGTTCATTTTTCTCAGATGTGTGTGTTTGGGAGGAGTCAGTTTGGGAAAGGGTGGGGTGCACCCTTGTCCCTATCAGATCCCTGCCCAGATGCCTTTGAGGCAGCTGCTGACAAAAAGGAGGTTGTGAGTCAAGACCACACTTCTTCACAAGTCCAGGGGCTGCAGGACTAGGGCCCCCTTCGGGTACCCCACAGCCTCAGAGGAGCTGAGTGGCTGATGTGGGGGTGAGAGCAGCCCTTGGCCCCACCCATGTAACATCCACATGCCACATAAATATTTATTATTACTTTTTTTTTTTTTTGAGACAGAGTCTCACTGTGTTGCCCAGGCTAGAGTGCCGTGACATCAGCCTAGCTCACAGCAACCTCACACTCCTGGGCTCAAGCAATCCTCCTGCCTCAGCCTCCTGAGTAGCTGGGACTACAGGCATGCGCCACCATGCCCGGCTAGTTTTTTCCATATATTTTTAGTTGTTCAATTAATTTCTTTCTATTTTTAGTAGAGACAGGATCTCGCTCTTGCTCAGGCTGTTCTCGAACTCCTGAGCTCAAACAATCCGCCCACCTCAGCCTCCCAGAGAACTAGGATTACAGGTGTGAGCCACCACGCCCGGCCTATTATTACTTTTAATAAAGCTTTTTGACAGGTTTTCCTGTTGCCTTTAGTTGCCTACACATGGCCCATGTAATTCACCATTGGCTGTGACTGTTTCTTAGCAGTCAGAAATTCTTGATAAGTGAGAACACATTTTCCGCAAATTGTGTTTGATAAAATGGTTATGAATACTAAGTTTCACACTTAAGAATGTTTGTTTTCTTACTCTTCTGGATGTTGCTTGATGCTGTACAGGTTTTGGAGCCTGTGTGTGTGTGTGTGCATGCGTGCATGCATGTATTTATATTTTCTTTCCCCCAGATGTTCTCATTGCCAGCAGGCCTGACGTGCTGTCCTTTTGGTGCCTGATGGATAAACCAGCTCCTGGCACACACACAGATTTGTTGAAAGACCAAATGCAAGAGGAGGGACTGGTCAGGTTTGAGCAGCGGCCGATGGGAGTTGGTGGATAAATACCCCAGCTCCCCCGCCCCTCCTGTGGGACGGCTGAGGTGTGTGCTCTACACTGCCCCCTAGGGGTCCCCACTGCACTGAGCTCCAGCTGCCCACACTGGAAACGCGCTTATTGCTACATTCTTTACTGACTTCCTTCCCTTCCCTGTCTCCCATATCCACTCCACTTCCAGCATTTCCTGTTTATTTCCCAAATAAACTACTTGTATTCAGGGTTGGCTTGTGGGGCATCCCAAACATAGACGAGGACAGGTTCCTTATCTGTCCAAGGGGAAGACCAAATCCTGCAGCTGTCGGGCTACAAGGGGTGGAGCACGTGTCCGTGAGGCTAAGTCCCTTCTCCTGCCAGCTCCCTGTGGTCCTCAGCTCCTGAGGGAGGCGACAGAGCAGACCCCAAGCTTTCTCCACCCTTTGCTGTCATTCCCTGCGGTTTCCACGCCTGAGGCTCAGTTATGTCTGGTAACTTCCAGGTTAGGGCGGAGAGTGCTCCACGCTGTGCAGGCGTCCCTGGCCAGGAGTCCAACCTCAGAGGATCCAGGGAAGAAGAGGCTGCCTGAAGATGTCCATGAGGGGGGCATTAGGGAGCTGGAGTGATTGAACTGCCATGAAGCAGCTTCCTGAGGTGGCGCGTGGTCTCACCTGCGTGGCAGTCAGCGGTGCGGCGTTGCCTGGCCAGAGCCTCGCAGTGGCCCTTGGAAAAGTCGGGTCAGGCAGCTATGGAGCTGAAGCTGAGGTGCACGGGGGGCATCCCCAGCCGCTTCCCCCCCCACACCTTGTCACCAGAGTGTCCCCTTTCATCAGCCGCGGGCCTGCTGCACGTATCATTACACATCATTGCTGCAAGAATTAAGCACTGTCTGCTCGACTCCACTGGGAGAAAACAACCGGACGCTCATGCCTGGTGTCTCCTGGACGCTGTTTCTATGTGACTTTCACCTCAGCAGATTTTAATCTGTGTCCTTTTGCTGTAATAAACTACGGGTATGATAACTCTGCTGAGTTCTGTGAGTGCTTCTAGTGATCCACTGAAGCTGAGAGTGATGTTGGAGACCTCCCCAAACCACACGGGTTTACAGAGATGAAAGCATCCCCCATCCCCCAATAAGTTCCCGGCAAATGGACTTTTGGGGAGTAGAGCTGCCCCTTTGGGATTTTCAGCCCAAACCTTAGCGCGTCTTTCTCACGCTTTGTGGGAAGTGGCTTCTGGCCACTCCGGCCAGTGTATCCACCTTCTATCCCCCCAAGCCCTGCCTCCCCAGCACTTTGGGAGGCCGAGGCGGGAGGATCGCTTGAGACCAAGAGTTTGCGACCAGTCTGAGTAAGAGCAAGACTCTGTCTCTACAAAAAATAGAAAAATTATCCGGGCATGGTGGCAAATGCCTGTAGTCCCAGCTATTCCGGAGGCTGGGGCAGGAGGATCACTGGAGCCCAGGAGTTTGAGGCTGCAGTGAGCTATGATTGCATCACTGCACTCTCCAGGCTGGGTGACAGAACAAAACTCTGTCTCAAAAAAAAAAAGGTTGGAAACAAACAAAAAGATTATATTTTGTGACATGTCATATGATATGAAATTTAAGTTTCAGTGTTTATAAATAAAGTTTTGTTGATACACAGCCAGGTCCATTCCTTGATGTGTCATCTATGGCTGCTTTGGCCCTGCAGCAGCAGAGTCGAGTCATTGTAACAGAGATGGTAGGGTCCATAAAGCTGACAGTATTTACTATCTGGTCCTCGACAGAAACAATTTGCCAACTTCTAATCTGTGGTATGTCTCACCAGCGTTTGTTGTGAGGGACAGGCCTTCCCCATTCCCTACTTAAATACACCTTGTCAGGGTTCCCTCTGCTCTGTGCAACAACCCATGCCCGTGAAACTAGGCCAGTTTACAGCTGGAATACATGTCTCTGACAAAAAAAAAAAAAAAAGACAGAGGCGCCTTAAATCCATTTTGTGACATGGCACTATCGCCACCTGGTGTCCACTTCCTGTAACTGTAGCTTCAATTCTTTCAAAGCGGTCTGAGCAGAGAGTTTGGATCGTCCCTTCCAGACAGGACCATGCCCATCGCAGGGGCTAGAGAAACACCCCGGAACCGGTTCTGTTACACCTCTGACGCTAGAGCCTATTTGGGTCCCAGTTTTCTGTAGGACCCCCCCCATATAGCCCAGTGATGCTCAAACATTATTTAATTTAATTTTTTAAGAGTTGGGATTATCACTATGCTGCCCACCCTAGATTCGAACTCCTGTGCTCAAGGGATCCTCTCACGTCAGTTTCTGGAATAGCTGGGACTACAGGTGCTCGCCACCACGCCCTGCCCCAGTGATGCCCAAACTGTAAGGATGGTATGAACGCCCTGGGGATGTTGATAAAATTATGACCTATTGGTCTGGGATAGAATCTGAGCCTTCATTTCTAAAGAGCTCCCACGAAGATGCTTCTGGTTCATGGACCACTGTGATGATTTATGGGCTCTAGAATTAGAATTTTAGATACTTTAAATCTGTCATGGATATGATTTTTCTTTTAATTATTTTTAACCATTAAAAATGTTAAAATGTCTTAACTTACAGGTCACATAAAAAGATTGAGGGCTGGATTTAGCCTCTAAACTGTGGCCTGCAGAACCCTGCTTTAGCCTCCAAATTTGAAAAAATATTGTGTCATCAAGATCTGGGGCTCTGAGATGGGTCCTCTGTTGGAACCTTGGCTGCCACTTATTGGTAGCTTTACTTCTCAAGCCTCAGTTTCCTCATTTGTAAAAAAAAAAAGGGGGGTTATATTACCTACCTTGTAGGGATGTTATTTAAGATTTGATGAGGCTGGGCACGGTGGCTCACGCCTGTAATTCCAGCTCTCTAGGAGGCCGAGGTGGGAGGATCCCTCGAGGTCAGGAATTCAAGATGGGCCTGAGCAAGAGTGAAACCCGGTCTCTACAGAAAATAGAAAAGTCAGCCGAGTGTGGTGGTGCACACCTATAGTCCCAGCTACTCAGGAGGCTGAGGCAGGAGGATCGCTTAAGCCCAGGATTTTGAGGTTGCTGTGAGCTAGGATGACAGCATTGCATTTTATTCTGAGTGACAGAGCGAGACCCTGTCTCAAAAAAAAAAAAAAAAGATATAATGAGATGGTGCATGTAGAGAACGCAGCATTGTAGCATTGGACGTAAATCTCAGCTGTCAGCATCGATATTGTCATCACGCTGATGCCCCAGCCAACGAATCTACGCAATTTAAATCCTTCCCCTTTTTCTTCAGTTGTAGCCCGGAGTCTCTTAACCAGAACACATGGTTAAACTTGAGAGAATGTATCTGGACGTAGTCTTTGCAAAGGAGGGAGAATCTTTTCCACGCCTCTCTCCTGGCTTCTGGTGGTTTATTGGCAATGTCTGGCATTCCTTGGCTTGTGGAAGCATCACCCCGATCTCTGCCTCTGTCTTCTTGTGGCATTCTCCCCAAGTGCATGCCTGTGTCCAAAGTTCCCCTTTTACAAGGACGCCAGGCATACCGGATTAGGACCCACCCTAATGACCTCATTGCAACTTGATTATCTCCAAATATGGTTACATTCTGAGGTCCTCCGTGAGAGGACTCTTCTATATCTTTTTTTGGGGGAACACAATTGAACCCACAATGCTAGCTTTCTAAGCACTCCAGGCCACGTGATCTGCTGTTGCCGATTGTGCTTGTAGAATCATGTTGAGTTCAGAGTCAGGTGAACCCAATATATCACAGGAAACACGTAGATTTTGGAGCTAGACCAGGGCCTGTGTCCCTAAACTGTGATTCGTGAACTTTGCATCGGAGCCACCTGGAAAGCATGTCAAAAGGGCAGATAGATAGAGCCAAGGCTGCGGCGGTAGCTCACTCCTGTGATCCTAGCACTTTGGGAGGCTGAGGCAGGAGGATTGATTGAGGCCAGGAGTTTGAGACCAGCCTGGGAAAAATAACAAGACCCCGTGTCTACAAAAAAATAATAATAATAAAAAAACCCAGCCAGGCTTATATCCCTGCTACTTGGGGGTTGAGGCAGGAAGATTCCTTGAGCCCAGGAAACTGAGGTTGCAGTGAGCTATGATTGTGCCACTGCACTCCAGCCTGGGCGACAGAGCCAGACCCTGTCTCAAAAAAAAAAAAAAAAAAAAAAAAGGCAGATCCCAGGGCCCAATGTCAGATCCATTGAATCAGAATCTCCACGAAACGAGTGCCAGCATCTTTTATAATCCAAGGACAGAGGAGTGGCCAACCTGTCGATGACAGCAATTGCCACACAAAACCACAGCCTCAAGTGGAGGTTTCAAGACCCCCTGAGAGTCTGAGGCTGGGGGGTGCCTGAGGGAATAGCAAGTGCGCCAACCTCAGCAGACGTTTGCAAAGCTCTTCCCCAACACACACGTGATGTGACTGGCTAATACACGGGCTGTCTTTGTCACTATTAAAGTGAGTGCGTAGCCACAGCTTTTGTCTGACTAGTATTATCCCACATAGCAATGCTAAAAGCCTGATAGCCCAGAGAGGGCTCATCGAAGGCCCCTTTGACATCTTCCCTGCTACTCTGATCTTCATGGCGGACACAGATCACAGGAAATATGCACACTGCCGTTTGGGGAACCCATAGCACTTCATTCATCTCTTTTTTTTTTTTTTAAGGCAGGGTCTTGCTCCATTGCCCAGGCTAGAGTGCCGTGGCGTCAGCCTAGCTCACAGCAACCTCAGACTCCTGGGATCAAGCCATCCTTCTGCCTCAGCCTCCTGAGTAGTTGGGACTACAGGCAAGTGCCACCATGCCCGGCTAATTT
>CAUYSK010015446.1:0-10866 GCA_963575035.1 Avahi laniger | reverse complement strand
CAGCAGGTTTTCTAATTTCCATGACTTTGTGTAGAATTGAGTGTTTCTGTTGGAGTTGATTTCTAATTTTATTCCACTGTGGTCTGAGGAGATAAATGGTATAATTTTTATTTTTTTGAATTTGTTGAGACTTGTTTTGTGGCCTAAGATGTAATTGCAATGTTCCATGTGCCAATGAGAAGAATGTATATTCATTTTGGATAGAATGTTCTGTAAATGTCTGTTAGGCTCATTTGCTTTAGAGTCCCACTTAAGTCCAGCATTTATTTGTTTATTTTCTGCTTGGAGGATCTGTACAATTTTGTCAGTGATGTGTTAAATCCCTGGCTATTATGATGCTGTTGTTTATCACTTTGTTTCGATCTAGTAGGCTTTATTTAGCGATTCTGGGTGTACTTGTGTTAGATCCATAATTATTTAGGATTATTATGTTCTCTTTTTCAATTATTTCCTTTGCCATTATATTACGACCATCTTTATGTTTCTTTACTATTATTGATTTGAAGTCTATGTTATCTGATATGAGAATGGCTATGCCTGCTTTCTTTTTATTTCCATTTACATGGAATATTGTTTTCCATCCCTTGACCTTGAGTCTGAATGACTCCTTGTGGGTTAGATATATTTCCTGGAGACAGTAGACACTTGCTTTTTATTTTTTTAAATTCATTCAGTAGCCTATGTCTCTTGAGTGGGGGAATTGAAGCCATTCACATTGACAAAATTGATAAGTGGAATGTGTTTCTGTTCATCCTGTTGGGTAGAACCTTATTGCTTTGTTTTACCTCTTGAGATATTATTATATATGAGCTCTGAGCTTTTGCTTTTGGTGCTTTTACACTGATGGTTGCCTATTATGCTGATTTATGTATAATACACATCTTAGTACTTCCTGCAGGGCCAGTCTGGTTTTGACAAATTATTCCAATGTTTGTTTTTTTGAAAAATTATTTATTTCTCCCTCATATAATAAACTTAGTTTTATAGAATACAAAAATCTAGGCTGGCCATTATTCTATTTAAGAAGACTGAAGGTGGAGCTGCAATCCCTTCTGGCTTGTAAGGTCTCAGTTGAGAAATCTGCAGTTAGCCTGATGGATTTTCCTCATTAAGTTACCTGATGTTTTTCCCTTATGGCTCACAGGAGTTCCTTCTTCATGTTAACTTTGGCCAATCTGATGACTATGTGTCATGATGATTGCCTCTTTGCAATGAATCTCCCAGATGTTTGTTGAGCTTCTTCTACCTGGATGTGTAAATTTCTAGCAAGCCCAGGGAAATTTTCCTCAATTATTTACTCAGATAGGTCTTCCAACCCTTCTTTATTTTCTTCTTTACCCTCAGGGATGTCAATGATTCTTATGTTAGATCTCCTTATATAATCCCATATTTCTTGTAGGTTTTGTTTCTTCTTCTTGTTTCTCAGATCTTTCTCTTTGACTAACTTATTTAACTCAAAGACATTGTTTGCAAGCTCTGAGATTATTTCTTCTGCCTATTATTAAGGCTTTCCACTGTGTTTTGTAGTCCCTTGAATGAATTTCTCATTTCCAGACCTTCTGTTTGATTTTTTTTAAATAATTCAATTTCCTTAGTAAATTTCTCATTCTTTTCCTGCATTGTTTTTGTGGTTTCTTTGTGTTGGGTTCCTATTTTCTCTTGTATTTCATTGAGCTTCCTTACAATCCATATTTGGAATTCTTCATCTGTCATTTCAATTTTTTCATTTTGGTTGGCATTTATTGATAAAGAGTTATTATTTTCTTTTAGGGACATCCTTTTGCTCTGATTTTTAATGTTTCCATAGTTCTTTTGCTAATTCCCTCTCATCTGGCCTCTCAATTGAGACCTTATGGGCCTGTCTCCAGGTCCCCAAAGATTGATCCCTGAGCATGCCATGAAGAGGAGGGCTGGTCCTGAGTTTCCTGTGGTGTGTTCCCGCAGGTCTGGTGTACCTCTCAGGTTACCTTTGATCTACTTTTTTCACCTCTTCCTAACAGTGTGTAGTGAGTTAGGTCCGCCAGCTTGCTCTCCATGATGGTGTGTGGTACTTTTGAGTGAGAATCAGCCACATCTCATTTCCTTGAGTTGGAAGGTGCTATGATGAACTATATCATTGTTTTCCCTCTCATTGGTTAATGTTCGTGTAATAGAGGCAGCTGCTGATATGTTCTTTTGTGTCTGTGGTAGATTCTGGTCCCAAAAGTGGAACACTGAGTGCCCCAAGCTTTAGGGCGTACCCTGTAGCTCCCAGGGCTTTTTTGATCTTCACCACCACTGAAGCGGTGGGTGGAGCAAGGCAATTTGTCAGGTTGTGGGAGCCTGAAAGTCTTTGCAAAGCCTCAGCAGGGCATAGAAGTTGTTTTTACTGCCACTAGGGGGAGCTGCTGGTAGGAGGGTCAGGACAAACTCCAGACCAGCAGAGCTGTTCACCTGGGAGGAGGCTAAATTCTTCTGTGCCAAGGGCTGGGTTCTTTCTGCCCTTATCCAGTAATACAGTTTTTCTGTGGGGAGGGGTAGGCACTTCCCCAAATGGCCGCTCCTTTGTCTCCTACACACCCCGTAAAATCGAGTCAGTAAATGCTCTAAAGGGCGTAGAAAATGACTTCTCTCTCAGTAGGAGGCGCTTGCTAGAAGGAACAAGCTACAATGTTGTTTTGGAGTCCTTTGACCAGCTCTTTTCCCTCCAGAGAAGCACTCAAATGCCCCAGGTGGTGGGTGGGACCTTGGAAATTCCTGGTGAGTGCTTATTCTCTGCCACAGCAGAGGTGGGTGGGGGAATTTGGCTGGGCAGGGCTGGGTTGGGCGAGATTGCCCTCAAGGTCCACAAAAGTTGGCAACGTAGCAGTTTTGGCAGTGGTCAAATGTCTGCTGCCAGCTTCTGGGTGGATTTGCCAGGGAGGGGCTGAAGTGGTCCCACCCAACCAGAAAGTCCGCTTGTGGAGGCAGGTCCATCTGAGATTCACAAACTGGCAGTCTGCAATGGGCCTGGCTCCATTTCCCCCTCCTCTGCTCTACACGTTTTTTTTAGCCCCTGCCGGTAGGCAGGAGCCCAATCCAGCTGAGCTCCCCAAATACTGGCTGTGGGCTGGGAGTTTCCCCATCCAGCATCCCAGCCTGAGCTGAGAGTGTGGCCTCCCCATGGGGGAAGGGGTGCCCCATGAGCATCCCGCAGGTAGGACCCATACTGAATCCTTCCCCCAGAACCGCCCATGCAGGTTCCCTCACCTCCTGAGACCAAGAAGATCAATCTCTGACCACATCAGGGAGAAGCGTGCTGGTCCCAAGTCATCCATGGTGTGGTCGAACAGGATCAATGTCCCTCTGCCTCGGGGCATACCCTGCTCTGATGGAGTCACCAGTCAAGCAGCAGCGTGGAGGGCTGGCAAGCAGGGAGTTCACAGTCTGAGCACCGCTCAGATCACTGCAGGACAGCGAGAGGAAAGGCCTTAGCACCACTGTCTGTGGAAGACTCTGCGTGGTGGCTCAATTTTCTCTCTCAGAGCAATGGTAGGTGAGAGGAAGGAGAGGAAAAGAGTCTGTATGGAGGAATGCTAGTACTCTGGTCATCTCTGATCCTCTCTCTGGGAGGCAGTCCACCCAGAATGTCCAGGCTCTGAAGTCACGAAGATCACTTGGGACCCATTAGACCCCTGTGGCTCCTGTCGTCTGGGCAGGAGTTGGGAAATGTCTGTGTAAAAATGAGCAAGATGAAACCTGAGGAATTGAAGGCCCCTGGGGAGGACAAAGGTGCACGGTGGGTGGAGAAGCAATATGGCATCTGCTGTCCTAGCTTGGGTCAGTGGTGGTGGGAAGTGGCCCAGGGGACTGGGAGCCTGGTGCCTTGTCCACAAGAAGTTTCCAGCCCACAGGTGGCAGCAGCCCCTGGGCTCATGTGGTCAGAAAGTCTCTCCAGCAGCTCGGGTCCCACTAATCATCAGATATGTGAGGGAGGGAGAAACGAACTACTCCCCTACCCTTCTTGCTGGACTCTAAGCCCCTTGGGGGTTTATCTTTGCTGATACCATGATCCTTCTTGTTCTGCACTGCAGTTTCTTCCTGTGGAGTCTCCCAAAGGCTCTGGTACGCTTCCTTCAGATTCACATACAATCTATGTTTCTCTGTCTGTTTTTTCTTTTTTATCTAAAACTTCTTCTTGCTGAGATACTGTAGCACCTGGTGTGTCCAGTCAGCCATCTTGCCCAGACGTTGAGTTAGGAGCATTAACTGGTGTAACTATTAAGAGAACCCAAATGCAAGGTTCCACTTACTACATCCCATGGCTAGAAATTCCCCATTTCAACCTCACTTTCTTGTCTCCTCAGCTCTGCCTAGCTTTTCCCCAATAAAGCATGTGTCATCATGCAGATTCTCTTGGTGTGAATCAATGTTTGGGTTTGTTTCAAAGAGAAGGGACCCGCATTGCTCCTGTGAACACTTCCTCAATTGATCGAGCAAAGATTCCAAATTACAGGCTTTAAAAATTCCATCTGCTTAGGCATTTTTTTTGGTTCCACTGAGCAGAGTGCATCTAAATGATAGTTGGATCCTGGGTAGCAATTACCAGGAATTTGGGGAATGCTTGATCATGTGAAAAAGGTTTATTCATTGTTTCTTTCACTACATGGTGACATTTTGTGGCATGGTTTTTGCTCTCCATTGGGATGTTTTATAGGCTATGCTGAAATGGTCAAGGTCAAATTATCTGAGGCTGGAGTTTAAATTTGATTTTGGACAGCATTTTTGTCTTTTGTAAACTTCTTTCTCAGTCCATTGAAAAAGGGCCCAAAAGGTATGGAAAATTACCACCCACCATGATTCTGGGGCAGGCCAGGTGGAGGGGGCAGGGCGTGTCCTGGCAGAAGGGACAGGTTGGCAGGGGGAGAGAGTTGTGGACTTAGGGGAGTGGCTATTTACTGACTGGCATGGTAGTATCTAAATGTTTTAATAACTGATAGGAGTGAACTGTCTGAATACTATCTCTGCCTGTAGGACTAGCAGTGAAATCCAGACAGGTGCCCTGTCAGTGGTGTAGACCAGAAGCCAGAATTTCCCAACCCATGTGCTGGGACACCATGATATACTGAGATATTGATCCCACCCTCTCTCATTGCAGCCAGGTGGGGCCTGGGGCAGCTGCAGTTCCTGGGTAGTCATTATGGAGGATGAGAATCCTATTCCATGCAGCTTTATGTTTCATATAGATTTTATCATTTTATACTTGTGTCATTTTAGAAAAATATTTTGGTGGTATACACATGTAAGATCCTTATCTGTGTTTTTAAAAACAATAACATACTTTTAAACATCAGCAAAATAATTTTTTCAGAATATAGCGGCAACATATTCAGTACATTCTTCAGCCTGGGTGTTTAGTTCCTTCTTCATATGAACACAACTCAACTTTTTCAAATTCAACAAAGTTAGTCAAACACAAAATTAAATAGGCTTTGTGTCTAAAATGCCTTGTTTCAGTATTTGTCTTTGTTTATCAGCCACCTCTGACCTGTTTTCCTCTCCCACCTTCTGCATCCTATCTTCTCTTGTTTTTCCTTCTGGATCTCAGCCAATCTTTTTTTAAAAATCTTTTCTGGACTCCTTTTCTCCTCTCTCCTTTGTAGTGAAAACATCCTTAAGATTTTATGTCAAATCAACCCTCTTTCTCTATACTTTTTTCTTGGCGAACTCTCTGTAGAGCATGTCCACGTTGGTATCTCTTATTTTATCCTGATTTCCTTTCCAAGTTCCAGAAGGACATTTTCTCTAATTATCTCATAGACATCTCCTTTAAATTTTCTTTTAATACCATAAACTCATGCTGTTTAAAAACAACCCTTTGGTTTGTTCCATCTTCTACTTTTCCTCCTCCTCTACATTTTCATCACCCACAGTCCAAACTTTGGGCTTTTAGGTTCCCCAGATGTTTAATTCCTTACCATGTTCCAGCCTCCATGGTGTGTCTCTATTCATTCCTTTACATTTCGTATTTGTACTACCAGCCAGACTTAGGTTCTCATCATTTCTCACCCAGCTTGTTCTAATAGCCACTTAGCTGGTCTCCCCACCTCCATGCTATTCCCTCTTCCGCTGTTTCCTTTGTGTGGTTTTACGATGGGTGTTTCTGGAGTCTGATTCCAGTTGCTCCACTCCCTAGCTCACAAGCCTTTGCACCTTCCTCCCGTGATCCTGCCCCTCTGAATCTCATGACAGTTTCCTTCACGTTCTTCTCTGTGGACCCATGTGGTCATGAAATCAAGCATCTACTTTCCAGCTTAACATTTTAGATGATTTTTTTTCAATATAAACCCAATTTAACTTTTCAGGCTTTTCTACCATTGTTCTAAATAAGTAACTAATTATTAAAACATTTATTGAACACCCATTTTATGCCAAACAGTGACCGGGGCTGGTGACAAATTGATGAAAAACAGCATACAGAGTCACTGCCCTCAGGGAGTTTTCAGTCTGGTGGTTGGCACAGACAGAGATCAGTTGTGTCAGTGAGGTACACAGGGCACAGGAGCTTATGAAGGGAGAATTAACCTGGTAATTTAAGTCTAGGAAGACTCCCTAGAGAAAACTATGCTTGTGTAAATAATAGAAGAATATTTTGAATGCTGTCTGAAAGGCAGAGCAAACTATAATCAATCATGAAGAAATGAAGTTTAAGTGGGATAGTGAGGAAACAACCTTGCACACTATTCCACAGTCACACAAGTCTCCTGCTCTGTTCTTTGAACAGTTTGTGCCTGCCTCGGGGCCTTTGCACTTGCCTCTGATGATCCTGCTCATCAGGCTGTCATGGCAGCCTCCCTCTACATTCTTCACAGACTCACGTTTTCCTGACTCCTTTAAGTAATCTAGTCCCCTGCTTACCATTCTCTCTCACATAATTATACATAATCATCTTGGTTTTTCTTGCATTTACTTGTTTATTGACTGCCTTCTCCATGAGAATGTAAACTAGAGGTAGGGCTTCTGCCTCTTGTCACACCATCTGGGCCAGTGACTGATCCATGGTAGGTGCTCAATAAGTGTCCCCAAATTAAAGGGAATCATGAACATAAAGACTCCATGAATAAATGAAAATTAAAGCAAGATATATATGTGAGAAAAGCTTTATTCTGTTTTGAGGTAATAGTTAATTTTGCAGAAATGGTAACTACGTTATATTCCCTTAGAGATGAAGTTGCCACACGCAATTTTTACCAATTCCTTATTGAAGAGGACAAATAGTCTTTGTTGTCTGCATAATCTGAGTTTTCATTTTAAAAATAAGCCCCAGGAAACTTACATTGTATAAAAAAATGAAATGAATTAATGGATACATTGAAAGATGGATAGATAAATATATATGGGATAAAGCAAGTTTATTAAAAGGTTAATATTGAACTCAAGTGATTGCTATATTGATGTTCACTGTAAATTTTTTATTTTTTTTATTATTTTTTTCACAAGAATGGAAAAACAAACACCCCATGTACTCACAATCAAATTGGTATTAACTGATCAACACTTAAGGGCACATGTATTAGTAACATTCGGTGGGTGTCAGGCAGATGGGAGTGGAGACATTCACACGTAATGGTGTGGTGCGCACCGTCTGGGCGATGGACACTGTTAAAATTCTTTAAACGTCGTTATCTGTTTCATAAATAATGCTGGGAAAGAAAAAGTACCTGAGTGTTTCCCTGCCTTCCACAGAATTTAAGTTCAATCTCCTACACTTTCTGCATTTTTAGGGTTATAATAGGAGCGTGGATGACTAACGAGGAAGCTCTTAAGAGATTCCATTATTATACACTGATTAAGCAAAAAGTGGCATTCTTATGCTGTACACCATTAGTAAGATTTCCAACAGTAAGAATTGCACTCTCCCATGGCTAGCCAGGAGTTTGGACAGCTAGAACCCTGGCTTTCTACCTTCCTCCCCAGCCCGAGAGCTGGATTCTGGTCCCGGGAGATTAAGTGCAGTCGGAAGTGGAATGTGATTCATGGGTGTTACTTGTTGCAACAGGAGAAATCAGTTTTTTCATTTGTGACTCATGAGCCTTTCATCTGAGGAAAGGTGCCCATTCTGTGGCTCTGTGTCATTCTGTGGCCTTTTTTTTTGCTTTTGGTGGCTCTACCAGGGGAGGAAATCTCATTACAATAATGACAATAATTAGAATCTGAATGGGTGTTTCCTGCTTATAAAATCATTCCATTTGCCTTACTTCATTTCACTGTCACAACATGCAATGATGCACACAGACCAGGGAATATTATGCCCCAGCCCTGTACAAAGGTGGGCATTGAGGTATGAAGTATGTAAGTGACCTGGCCAAGTTCATTTTAGGGCACTAAATTAACGAGCTGAAATTATAGTTTCGATTCCTGACTTCTAATCCAGTCACCCTTGTTTAATGCCCAGCTCAAAATGCAGGCAAATTCTCATTCCTTAATTTTGCCAGTAAGAGTAAAACTTTCGGAGAAATAGGGAATCAGGCAAAGCCATACAAATATAGCCATAGAGAAGACGCATTTCACCTGGGTTGAATTCCTGCCACTTAATTCTCCTTTAGTTTGGATTCCCTGGCATGGCGATTAAAGAGCTTTGGCTGTGAAGTCAGATATTCCTGGGTCTGAAACTCTACTCCACCAGTTCCTGCCTGTGACATCAGGAAAATTGCTTGGCCCTCCTAAACCTAAAGCTTTCATTTATAAAATGAGGTTTTTTATAGCACCTGCCCGATGGCCCTGTTATGAGGATTAAATGGAATAATGTCCATGAAGGGTGTAGCTCAGAACTTAATAATAGTGCATGGTTATAGTATTGGTAAGATTTTACTTAGCAATCCCAGTTCTGGGTATGTATTAAAAAAAGTTGAAAACAGAATCTCAAAGACTTAGCACTTCCATGTTCATTGGAGCAACATTCATAATAGCCAAGATGTGAAAATAAACCAAATGTCCATCAGTGGATAAATGGATAAAAAATGTGGTATATACATACAATGAAATATTATTTGCCCCTAAAGAAGGAAATCCTGCCATATGCAATAACATAAATTAACCTTAAAAACATTATGTGAAGTAAAGAAGTCAGTCAGTCACAGAAGAACAAATACTGCATGATTCTACTTATATAAAGTATCTAAAATAGACAAATTCCTAGAAGCAAAGAATAGAATAGTAGTTGCCAGGGACTGGAAGAATTAAAAAATAATAGTTGCTAGTCAACAGGTATAAAATTTCAGGTATGCAAGATGAATAAGTTCTAGAGATTTGCTTTGCAAGACTGCACCTATAGAAAACAATACTGTCTTGTACACTTAACGTATATGTTAAAAGGGTAGCTCTCATGAAGTGTTCTTACTACAATAAAACAAAAAAGATCATACTTAGAATATAGAAGCGTTTCTATATTTGATAAAACATCTTTCTACCTAACTGGAGTTACATTAACATATTTTTATAATCAGAAAATTCTCATGATAAGAAAACTTTAAATGGTTTTCTAATTGTCAGGAAAAACTTCCTGCCCATGGATTTCCATGAGAGAGAGCAAGGAGGACTTTAAGTTGCAGCCCCTTGGGATTGGCATCCATCCATGCATTTCTCCCTTCCTGCCTTGAGTGTATCTTCACTGAGTGTCTACAACATGTCAGGCAGTTCCTGCTGTCATGGATATTGCAGGCTAGAGGGGAAGACAAACAAATTAAGAAATTATACCAATGAATGTAAAGTTATACCTGTGGTGCTTGCTACAGATCACACCACAATAGGCCTTGACTCAGCAGGGCAGTGTCCCTGGGATAGTGGGTGAGATGTGATAAGGGAGCTAAGATCTGAAGGTGAGAGGCAGCATGGTCAGGCGAGAGGGAGTGAGGGCAGGGAGGATGACAAAGTGGTTCAGACACTGGGATCAGGAGCAAAGGCCCTGTGGCAGAAGGGAGCATGAAGACTTGAAGACAGCCTGTGGGCTGAAGCAGAGGGAACAAGGCCAGAATGGTACCAGGTGGGGCAGTCTCAGGGTTTGATCTTTATACCAAGAGCCATGGGAATCCACTGGAGAGTTTTGGGTAGGGCTATGACATAACTCTTGGAAGTCATGTAGTGTAAAAAACAAGAGACTGGTTGATTAGGCCACCTTCATTCATCTACCCACAGAGTGAGCTCTGCAGCACGAAGTACAGAGATAAGATGACCTGCAGGAAAGGTCATCCAAATTCTAACTCAGTGCTCAGCAATCTGGGAAGCCGTGAAAGCCACAGTCTTTGGTTCTCCTCCTCTGGGAAGGGTGTTGAACGAGCAATAGAAATACAGTCATTGCTTCACCAGCAAATACCAGTCACCAAAGGGCGAGTGAAAAAAATCAGTTGAGCTAGTGAATTCAGAAAAATGATGCTTTTTATTCACTAGCAACCCATTAAGAAAATTAAAATTTACTCCACTGGCAAATTTTTGTTCTTACCTAGAACCCTTTTTCCCACGTGATCCTCAATTTTGCGTTTGCTATTCTCTTATAGCATTTCTACATGTTGATGAATCCCTAAACAACAAACACCTTGTTTAAAATCCTAATGAACAAATAAAAACATTGGGCTCCCACTTCCTTTTTGTGACTCTGGCCAATGTCATCTTGTGTTTCCTGGCTTCTTATTTACATAGAAGACCTTCAGGGAAGGGGTCATCAGGTGTCCTTGGGATTCACAGTCCTAGCACAGTCAGATGTGCCGATGATGCTAATTAATTCCCAGTTAAGCAGGGAAGGGCTCTTGCACATCCACCAACCCCCTTCAGAGATGCAATTGCACGTGTACATCATGTTTCGTAGTAAGCATCCTTCCAGAGAGCTGCAGATTTTTTCAAAGCCCTGTGGGA
>CAUYSK010015445.1:0-16064 GCA_963575035.1 Avahi laniger | reverse complement strand
AATAACCCTACAATAGCCTCTAAGTGTTCAAGGTAAAGAAAGATTAGCATGTTTCTCATTTTAAAAAATTAGAAGCTAGAAATGATTCAGCTTAGTGAGGAAGGCATGTTGAAAGCCAAGATAGGCTGAAAGCTAGGCCTGTTGTGTCAAAGAGTTAGCAAAGTTGTGAATGCAAAGAAAAAGTTCTTGAAGGAAATTAGAAGTGCTACTCTGGTGAACTCACAAATGATAAGAAAGCAAAACAGCCTTATTGCTGATAGGGAGAAAGTTTTATTGATCTGGATAGAAGATCAAACTAGCCACAACATTCTCTTAAGCCAAAGCCTAATCCAGAGTAAAACCCTAACTTTCTCCAAATCTATGAGGTTTAGAGACATAAGGAAGCTGCAGAAGAAAAGTATGAAACTAGTTGAGATTGGTTCATGAGGTTTAAGGAAAGAAGACATCTCCGTAACACAAAAGTGCAAGGTGAAGCAGCAAGTGCTGATGTAGAAGCTGCAAATTATCCAAAAGATCTAGATAGGATAATTGATAAAGGTGACAACACTGAACAACAAATTTTCAATGGAGACCGAACAGCTTTCTAATGAAAGAAGATGTCATCTAGGACTTTCATAGCAAGAGAGAAGAAGTCAATGCCTGGCTTCAAAGCTTCAAAAGACAGGCTGACTCTCTTGGAAGAAGCGAAGGCAGCTGGTGACTTTTGAGTTGAAGCCAAATGTTCATTTTACCATTCTCAAAATCTTAGAGCCTTTAAGAATTATGCTAAATATATTATGCCTGTGCTTATCAATATAACAACAAAGCCTGGATGGCATCACATCTGTGTACAGCATGGTTTACTAAATATTTTAAGCCCATTATTGAGAGCTACTACTTAGAGAAAAGGTCCTCTTTTCAGAATATTACTGTTTATGGGCAATGTAACCAATAGCTCTGATGGAGATGTACAAGGAGATTAATGTTGTTTTCATGCTTGCTAACGTAACATTCATTCTGCAGCCCACGAATCAAAGAATAATTTTGACTGTAAAGTCTTATTATTTCAGAAATATATTTTTTAAGATTATAGCTGCCTTAGATAGTGATTTCTCTGATGGATCTGGGTAAAGTAAATTGTTACTAAATGAATTTACCATTATAGATGCCATTAACAACATTTGTGATTCATGGGAGGAGGCAAAATATCAGTATTAACAGGAATTTGGAAGAAGTTGATTGCAACCCTTATGGATGACTTTGAGGGTTTCAAGACCAGAGAGGAGGAAGGCACTGTAGATGTGGGGGAAATAGCAAAAGAATTAGAATTAGAATTTGAGCCTAATCTCATCATAAAACTTGAATGGATCAGGAATCACTTCTTATGAATGAGCAAAGAAAATGGTTTCGTAAGATGGAATCTAGTGCTGGTGAAGAAGCTGTGAAAATTGTCAAAACAATAACAAAGAATTTAGAATATATAAACTTAGTCAATAAAACAGCAGCAAGGTTTGAAAGGATTGACTCCAATTTTGAGAGTAGTTCTACTGTGAATGAAATGTATTGTGCATGCTGCAGAGAAATAATTCATGAAAGAAAGAAACAAATGATGTTGCAAATTTCTTTGATTTTAAGAAATTGCCACAGCCACCCCAGCCTTCAGCAATCACCTCCTGATCATTCAGCAGCCATCAACATAGCGGCAATACCCTCCACCAGCAAAGAGATTATGACTTGCTGAAGGCTCAGATGATCATTAGCAAAGTATTTTTAAATTTGAAGTATTAAATTTAAAGTATTTTTAAATTAAGGGTTTTTTAGGTATAATGATATTGTACACTTAAACTACAGTATAGTATAAATGTAACTTTTCTGTGCAATGAGAAGCCAAAAAAAATTTTGTTACTCCCTTTTGTGTGATATCCACTTCGTTTTGGTGATCTGGAATTTAACCTTCAATATCTCCAAAGTATCCCTGTATGTGGTTCTTACTGGTCATGACCATATCAAGATAAATGTATTGGTTTGACCATTTCTTCAATGCTGTTTCTAAATCCCCATGTCAATTTCTAATTCATCAGTTACTAATCAGAATTTAAGCATAAGTTTTGTTAAGAGACCTGAAATGCACATAGAAAACATTTAAGATTAATTAGTATCATTTCCTGATTTAAATTTTTAAAAAAGTTAATCTCGAGAAGAAAAGATATTACATAGAACCCTTTCATTCGTTTTTTCATTCTTTCAGGTATTCACTCACTTATTTATAAATTCACAAATTCGTCCATCAAAATTTGAGTGTTTATTAGGTACCAAGGACTATTCTGTGGTTTTTTATGAAATTCAATTTGGTGTAAACTCAATCTTGTTAACATGTAGATCAATCACTCAATTTTTAAGAATTATTGCTGATTCATTCAGATTAAACTTCCCTGCTTAGTTTCACAGAATGGTTTAAGTAATATAAGGAAGTAAGACACAATTCTTTTTAAATGTAAATACTACTTTTGCTACTCAGATAAGGTCACCCTGATCTTACGGCTGGGTGGTTATCGCTGTAGATTAGCTCTGCCTTTTCATTGCAAGGACTATTTTTCATGCTGAGGAAATAGCTGGGAATAAGACAGAAAATGTCCTTGTCCTTTCTTATGGAAGAGATGCATAATAAACAGAATAAAAAGATTAACAGAAGATTTTGATAAAAGGCATAAGACAGTTTTAAGCAACGTAGGGAGCTATCCAGTAAAGGAGGAGTTTATAAATGGAGTGTCTAAACAAAGTCGTTCTATGTGGGAGACATTTGATTGATCCAGATCTAAAATGCTGTGATGGGGCAAGTCATGAAAACATCTGGAGCAAGAAGGTTTCCCGAGCAAAGGTCTGAGGCAGGAACTTCTTGGTGTGCGTAAGAAAGAGCCTGAAGACTGATATAACTGCAGTGGAACACGTGCGAGGGTTAAGGGCAAAATAAATGCCATTTTCTCTAAAAAATACTTTTTAAATATTCATGTATTGGATACTAAAAAGCCATTTGATTTAGCTCTGTGTAATTACATGTTTATTTTGGATATTGTCCTGACAGTCTAATATGCAAAATTAGCCTAATTTGGAAGTCAGGATATGCTGGCAGTGTCTCTCGTATATCGAAACCTGAAAAATTATAGACAGTTAATATTTTCTCTTTCAATGTTTAAATGAACATATCATAGAACATACGTAAAATGGTATAGGTAAACAAAAAATTAGTTAGCTTTAGAATTTTGCTTTACAGTAAACAGGGCACATTCTTATGTATTTTTTACAAAAGAATTATATGCTATTAATTTATGAATATATTAATGAATGCTTATTCAAAAATTCTTATTAAATATTCATTATATGTTCTTCATTTGCATATTTCTTGTGAAGTTAGCAAAGGCTAAAGGTGAGGGGCTCTACAGAAAAGAAAAGCACAAGCTATGCATGAACACTTGTAGGGGTGGGGAACCCACGGCATTAGGGCCACATGTGGCCTTTTGGATCCTGAGTGTGGCCTTTTGGTCAAATGCAAATCTTACAGAACAAATCCCTTTATTAAGAGAACTTGTTCTGTGAAGTTTGGATTTGATCAAGGGGCCACACTGGGGATCCTGAGGGCCACACGTGGCCTTGTGGACACAGGTTCCCCACATAGACGGGAAACACCTGCTTATTCATATTCCCAAGAAGCCATGAAGACGTATCTGCTCAATGCTAACAGAGTGGATCACATTCCCCTTATCCTCTTGTCTTCCTATCCCCAATTAATCAAAATATTTCTTTAGAATAACATAAAAGTACTGAAACCATGGTTTAGCAAATGTTTTTGTTGGTAAATGGGATCATTGCAAAATTGAATTGTTGTTATGTTTAATCAGAATATTTTGACACTCATTACCTATTACCATCAGCAGAACAACAGTTGGCTATAGGGAAGCTAGTGATTGTTGTCTCACACTCGCTCATAAAAAATTGAGCTCAGAGAATTAAATGGCTTCCCCAAGAACTCTACAGCTAACAAATGATATACTTGGAACTGGAAGCCTTATCTTAGTATTTGATGATCAATATTGTTTCTACTTACTCTGCTGCGTGGGTGATGTTCATTGCCTATACTAAAATACTTTTTGCTTACGGTAAACATAAATTTTCATGATGAAGTCATCAATTTATAATGATGCACACACTTTTAAGAAAAATATGATAAATTAATTCATTGATGATAAGCTTTCAAAATAAACAATATGTTAATTATAAAATAAAATTACCAAATTATACCAACAACCGTTTGCAGGGAAACATTGCAGAGATAACAGTGAAGTTGCTGCCAAGATTTACAAAACAAGAGAGGTTAAAAGTGTCTTAAGGGTGTCTTAATAATCAATATAATGAATTATATCGGATACAGAAAAATCAACTGACAGCTGATACATGGCTTCCAGCATTGAAGTATGTTTGTAAAAACATTTGTATGTCAAGATAATTGGCATAGCAGTGTCTGAGTTTAAAACATCCATGTTTTCCCTAAACTTCAGTCATGTCCAGAGAGCTCCAGCACAAGCCCACCTTCACTACGGCTACACGCATAACAGAGCAACCTCAGGGAAAAGACACAGGGCAAAGAAACTTAAGGAGCACAGTTAGTTTTATAGTGCTTGGGAGACTAAATGTACAGGCTGGTGTTCTCCAAATTGCACTCTCCAGCCTATAGAGTTTGTATTTCAGTCATAGGTAGAAAAACTTCAACAAAAAGCACACACACGCGCACACACACACACACACACACTGTTAAAAACTATGAAATATTAAAAATAAAAGACATTAATAACATTGACATCAGTAGATTTTAAAGTCTTTTGTATGCACAGATAACAAGTCTGAAATATCAGCAGAAGCAGGATCAATGGTATAGAGTAGTTTAGAGGCCAAGGACCCTGGAATTTGATGCTTTTAATATAATATAAACATGGTTTCCTGGACATCACCTAACCTCACATATCAGAGGACATTAAATAAAAACCAGTAAGGTCTTGGTGGCATATTCAGTAGAGCTGTTATACTTAGCATCAGGAGCAACAGACACACACACACACACACACGAACACACACACACAACAAAAGAGGAGGAAAATGGTAGATACCACATTAGAGCCAAGAGGATCAATCTGAAGAGCACACAGGAAATACCGCCTAGGTGCTCTGAAAGTGAACGTGGAGAAATTCGGAAGGACTGGAGTGTAGTTAGTGCTGGTTTCACAGCCATGTAGAACCTTTTTTTTTTCTTTCTTTCTTTTTTTTTTTTAATTGTGATACTGGTAAAAACTTTGAAATGTGTTTTATGCTTTAAAAAAAGTGGAGCATATTGGTAATCAGTATTCTGACAGTACCGGGCAAAATTTTGGCTCAAGGACTCCATTCCATATGATTTTAGAAGCATATATATGTGGAAGAAACATATGCATTGGGCTCTTTCAGCTCATTGTTTTAAAGCTTAAATATATAATTTTTTTCCAATGTCACACTCTACTTCCACTTAAATAATGCAGTGTCATTGCTGGTATCTTTGTTAATTAGAAATATCTTTGAAAGTAGGAAACGTGTCTTTTTGTAATATTAGATACCTGTACATGGCAGGTCGTAGGTATCTATCTAATAAGTATTTGTTGGAGATTTTTTTCCAACGGTAAAGTATTTATCAAATGACACAAATTCCTTGAAAGTTACATTTTCCATTTAAATTGGTCTTGTTTATCTATAATTCAATCAGTTTAGTGCTAAGTCAATTTCCTTGAGTCTGATCAATCCAAAACTCTAACTCGTTCAATTTGGTGGACCCACATTTTGACTATAGACTCTGGACAATGCTCAGTGTAACAATTTTATTCTGGGATGTGCTCTAGCAGCCATCTGGACTTCCCGTGGCGACATATTTTGTTCTCTAAAATTATTCTTTCAAATCACTTACGTTATTTTAAAAATTCAAGAAAGAGAATAATGTGTTGAACAAGTATTGAAAAGTTACTTATAAGCTATTTATACTAGCAGCTCCTGGATTGAATAATGGCCTCGATTAGTAAATTAATTTATTCAATAAGTCTATTTACTAAAAGACCTCATCTATCTTTCATCTTCTTTATAAGAAGATGAAAAATAAAAGTGACACTTTTGTCAAAAAAGTTGTTCATGTACACAACATGGGCAAAAGCTGTTTTCTGATTTTGGTCTCCATGAAAAAGATTCAGTGAGCAGTTCAGTGAAGCACATATTTAGAGCCAGGTTAATGACTAGTGAATTCCATCAGAACAGTTAAACTCAGTTGTGTAAATAGCCACCATTCATAATTGAATGTCTTTAGATTTTTAAAATAAATTGAACAGGACTCATCAGAATACACAGAGTTGACATTATATGCATTCAACAGGATTTACACAACTATTAACAGAAAACTCTCATTAGCAGTTTCATTAGGAAACAAAGAAACCAAAAACAATTTTAAATAGTTTCCTTTAAAAAAGACTTTAAAAGGCTCTAGGAAACTTGATTGGACAGTATAACAGTCCCATATCAATCTTAAGACATAAGAGCTCAAAGATTTTTTTCTAAACTAAATATGAAAAGGCGTTATTACAAACACAAAAATTTTCTATGATATAGTAAAGGGAGTTGGAAATATGAGGAATTTGGTGCCAATGATGAATATATTGCATGTTTAATTTTTGAAAAAGAGAGTGTTATTAGTAAATAATACTTCATGTACTAAATAATTTTTGGATAGATATTATGAACTCTCAGGAGAACCTCTTCATTTAGAATACCTACCTGAACATCTAGGTATAATATTTTCAGATACTATGCATTCTATTTACAGTTCTGTACAGGTAGCCCCACTCTGAGTTTGTTTCTTTTGAAATAATTTTCTGCTTGGAAAAATATACTACAGAGAATAGCAAGGGAAAAAAAAACCATTTTGAGTGCAACAATAGTGTCTTTATAAAAGCTATACCTTAAAAAGAAACAAAACAAATTAAAGGGTTGTTGTCTCAGGAATTCTTTTTGACAAATAATTCAATAGATACCTGAAAAAGCAAGATTTATCTAGATACAAATATTATATATTCAGATCCAAAGTATTATTAAATTTATATATTAATAAGTGTCATGAGATGTTCGATTTTATGTACCACCAGAAAAATTTGATTCTCCAGTTGAGTTGACGAAGTTGAGTAATACAAATATGAATTCGTTATAGTAGTCAAGTAATATATGTATGATAATTATTTGTTTATACATATTAAACACACAGTAAATAATTCAGAATTTTTGGTTTGTCAGTATTGCTCTAAATATTTTACAAATATTATCTCATTTAACCTTCAGAGTTGCCTTCACAACTTTTATGAGGTAGAAACAATTATTAACCCCATTTTATAGATAAGGAGGCTGTGGCGGAGAAAGGTAAAATAACTTATCCAAATCATACAGCTGGAAAGTGGCAAGGCTGTGACGCTCACCCAGCCTGTCTGGGCCATAGTCTACACTGCCAAACTTGCCAGGCATTAGTGTATTTGTAAGCACACCAGGAAATAGTAGAATAACTAGGCTGAACTAGAATAGAGATTATTTCATTCTATTGACCCCTATTTACTTACATCTCTGTACCTTGCAGATATTCAGCTTCAACACTCTCTCTGCTCACCTCCGTCCACTGATGTATGCTGAGTTATTTGTTAGGGTGGGCGGAACCATTACGTACTTTCCTTTCCCAGTCAGTAACTTGCTAAGAAATCAATTCCCAGCAATAAAGTTAGAGTTTATGTAGAAAGACAGGCCACTTGTGAATGTCCCAGTGAAAAGGACTCAAACTGAATAAATTTTAATAACAATATACTCTGGGCTTTGTAGTTTTCATGTGCTTTTTTAAATCAACAGACAAAACACAAATAAAATTCAGAAATAAAATTCAATCCTGAACGTTCCCTAGCAGAAGAAATAGATCTTTCTCTAGGGGAGCACCCAAATAGATGTCTGCAAAATACCAGAAAGTTGATTGTGTATATTTGGCAGCCCAGAATACGTGGTCAATAAGAAGGATTCTTAAAGCAGACATGTTTAGGAAGTGAAGGTATGATATCCCTGTTTGCCAAAAACAGCAAGACTGAATACTCCTCTCATCTCGCACAGTTGGAAAAAGTGGGGAAATGAAACATAAAACCAGAATGAGTACTATGGTATGATTCTACAACATAAGGAAAATGTAACTTTCACATTGTCAATACACAACTGTTGTATTTTGAAATAGATTTAATACTGAACATAGAACGAATATTAAAAAGTATCTGCTTTTCACATTATTACATTTGAGACATTATGGATTATATGAGACAAGAGAAGAAAAGATGTAATAAGAAAACTAGTGGGCCGGGGGCAGTGGCTCACGTCCGTAATCCTAGCAATTTGAGAGGCCGAGGCAGGTGGATCATTTGAGCTCAGGAGTTCAAGACCAGCCTGAGCGAAAGTGAGACCCTGTTTCTACTAAAAATAGAAAGAAATTAAATTGACAACTAAAAATATATAGAAAAAATTAGCCAGGCATGGTGGCGCATGCCTGTAGTCCCAGCTACTCAGGAGGCTGAGACAGTAGGATTGCTTGAACCCAGGAGTCTGAGGTTGCTGTGAACTAGACTGACGCCACAGCACTCACTCTAGCCACGGCAACAGAGTGTGACTCTGTCTCAAAAAAAAAAAAAAAAAAGAAAGAAAGAAAGAAAACTAATGAAATAGAAAAACAAAACAAAACAAAAACACTGATTGAGACTCAGAAAAAAATGGTAAGGACATATTTTTAAAAATAAACATATTTTTTAGAAATTTAGATCAGATACAACACTGCAGACAAAATAATTTTGACGCGAAAGGTACAATTCATGCCTAGAATTTAGAGAAAAAGAAAATAAAATTAAAACAATCATTGAGAGGGTGACAAACATGTCAGATAGAGAGGCAGCAAACTGTTATCTATATTATTAATTTTGTAAAAAGATCAAAAAAGTGGAATAGAAGAAATTTAAATACAATAGAAAATAATACTGAGCTGAAGAAATATCAAATTGTATGAACTTCATGCTTTATCACCCACAAAAAATCAAAAGAAATAGTCCAACATACACATGCACATATATGCAAAAGACAATTTTGCATTTTGTTGACAGCACCCTCCAGCACAAAATAATCAGGTTTGCTTTAAAACTAATCAATAATTCAGTATGAAACAGCTCAAGATGGCTACATTTGAGAATCACATATCGGTTAAAAAAGTTGTATGCATAGCTGCTAAATTCATCTTCCATTCTCCTTCCCGTACTCTCAAGCTAATTTAATAAAACCTTTAATGATGTCAGGCTTCTACCTAAAAATGACGTTTTCCCTATGAAGGTGGTAGGACGTGTATTTGTCACAAGTGAATTGGAAAAAGGAAACAGTTCACATTTGAGAAGAAAGAACGACACAAAGATCATGCCATGATTACACAACACAGTAAAGTGGACAGGAGTAGAATTTTAGATGAAAGAAACAAAATGTCCTTTAAAATTGGAAACTGGTAGAAAGAAACAAGTGAT
Organism: Avahi laniger; assembly: GCA_963575035.1. Taxonomy (NCBI): domain Eukaryota; kingdom Metazoa; phylum Chordata; class Mammalia; order Primates; family Indriidae; genus Avahi; species Avahi laniger. The sequence goes on along the minus strand of CAUYSK010015445.1, from coordinate 6,450 downwards.
TGTGAACCAGAAAGCACAGATTAGACTCTGAAGAGAGAAAATCTTGTCACTATGCATTAAGGGCCAATGTGAAAGATCAGCATTCCAATGATTATGTGTTGCTTATTCTAAAGGTATAAATAAGTGAAATAATTACTACATTCATTGAAAACCAATGATTTCATTGAAAAATTTCTGGAATGGCTGTTAGCAATTATCGGTGTGCAGAATAAATATTCACCAAACTACCTGCAGCTCAGGAAATTAAAGTGTTATTAACAGAGTTTGGCAATCAAATACTGTTGTGAAATACTTCATTCCAGAGCTCTCTCTTTCAAACATTTACAGCACACTTCAGCATATTGTCTCTCTGCTGTATTGATGTCTATTTAACCCCTTATTATTTAGACATGTTTTTGACACTAATCAGCCATCAGTAGATCAGTGGTCACCTAATATCAACAATAGCAAAAGATAGATAGGAATAGTTGATAGATCAGAATATAGGAAACAATGAACTATTATAGGAAACACAAAAGCAGAAACACAACACAAGAAGACACAGAAATTATAATAAAATGCACCCAGGAAAAATAATTACATATTCTTAAAAAACTCTCATTTGATTAAAAATAAATTACATTAGTAGCTGTATACATTCATAAAAGACAAGTAAGATTAAACCAAAGATTTGGCAAAGACATCAATCAAAATGAAACATAAAACATGGGGTAGCAATTCAATAGGATTATATTTCAATATATTACAAAGATATTAACATTTAAAACAAAGCTAAACAAATAAAAAATAAATTAGAAAACAAAAAAATAGTACAGTGGGAATGACAGAAATTTCTATAAACTAATTTTTTGGAGTAAGCAATACATAGGTTAAAAATATGTCTGGAATACTGTAATAAGATAAAATAATAAACACACAGATAGTTATATCTTTTTATCATTAAGAATGCTAAAAAGGTATAACTAAAACTACAAGAATTTCAAAAACAAATGAACCCTATTCCAAACATTTCTGTTAATCTTAAAATAATGAATAAATTATAAAGTATTATTATGCTCCATTGCTGATAGCAGTAATCCTCCAACTAGACCTGGGATCTTTAATCCAATTACTGTACTATTTTTTCAATATTTGTGAGCAAAGAGGGACTGTTCATCCCTCAGACCCTGGCTTCCCTTTTAATTCGGCCTAAATCCCATGGTAAATTCATTAAAATCACTCTGATGCCTACACCAGAAGCTTCAATCAACTAGCTACCCTCACTTTTATTTTATTTATTTTACCTTATTATTTTATTTTACTCAAACACGCTCAAAACTCTCCACGTGCTCCATCCTCTAACCAATGCAGTTAAACATGACTGGAGAAAAGTAATCATTCTTGTAGCTTTTATTATAATTCACAATCCTCAACCTGTCCAGAAACCATACTATAGTTCCCAATCCACTTGTTCTCCTGCTCTACTGCATACTTATTTCATACTTTTCTCTTCCCTGATACCTCTTCATATATCTACCCTCTTGGGTGATGATCTTCCTAATTCCATGGAAACTGAGCAATCAGAGAACATCTTCACATCCGCATCTTCCTATCTGTCTTATACCATATTACAAAAGAATTATCTGAGATCCCAGCTATGTTCAACCCACTTTTGCCCTAAATATCCTCATCTTTCACACACTTGAGGACAACATACCTCAAATAATCCTCCCCCTTGAATGAATAATCTCCATCAGCGTATAAACAGGCTGTTTGTGTCTCCATAACTACCTTTCTCCTGAAAAAGCCCCCTCTGCATCCCATCTCCATCATCATTCTCTCCGGCTCTTTTAGAGCAAGACTCCTTCGTTCTCTGTCTCCTAATACTCTTCTTTCATTCTCTTAAGAACAAAAATCAAACAGGTTTTCTATATATAACTTCATGAAAACTGCATTCATCGAGAATAGTGACTCACATTTTATTAAATACAATTGTTCTGTCTGTCATGTTTTTATTTAAACTAACAGGAACATATGACACATTTGAGTTATTTCTCCTGTCTTTTGCTTTAATTAGTTTACAGACACCACACATTCTGAGTTTTCCTTTCATTTAGGGTTGTTCCTTCTCAATCTTTTTAGCTGGGTACTTCGCTACTGATCTCTAAATATTGGAATGCTCTGAGGTTCAGTCTTTAGTTTGCTTCTGTTTTTGTCCTTTGGTTGGTCATTTGATTACCTTATCTGGTTATTTGATGGTAGAGGCTGATGGTTTCCACATTTTTATGGCCAGTTAATACTTCTTTCCTGAACTACATACCCACATGTGTACCAGACTATTTGATATTTCTATATTGAAGTCTTTGGAATGGATATTTTGAACACAATATGCCAAAAAAAAACCAAGTTTCTATCCTAAATATACACATAACTTCTAAAATCAACAATAAGACAACAAATGACCCAATTAAAAAATGGACAAAACACATCTAACCAAAGACAGATGGAAAATAAGCAGGTGAAAAGGTGCTAAACATCATATGTCATTAGAGAATTGCAAATCAATACAATGAGATACAATTAGACATCTACTAGAATGGCAAAAATTCAAACCACAGATGACACCAAAAACTGATGAGAATGTGGAGCATTGGGAACTCATTCATTTGAAATACACTTTGGAATACAGTTTGTCATTCTCTTACAAAACTAAACATGCTTTTACCAAATGACCCAGCCATCATGCTTCTCATTATTTACCCAGAGGAGTTGAAAACTTATGTCCACACAAAAATCTGCACATAGATATTTATAGCAGCTTTATTCATAATTGCTAAAGCTTGGAAGCAGCCACAAGACCTTTAGACTAGCAGGTGAATGGATAATACATGGTGATATATCTAGACAATTGAATATTATTAATTGATAAAAATAAATGACCTCTCAAGCTATGAAGACATGAAGGAGACAGGTATAAATGTATGTTTAAAGAGATCAAAAAATAGGTTTCACCTTGAGAAATATTTGATGAATTCCTAATTTAAACTGTTAGCATACTAGATTTTTTTAAAAGATCATTTTACCATAATAGAAAAGATTATTCACAATCAGCTAACAAAGTGAATATCAATGTGTGCCAATAATGAAAACATTGTAAAGTTCAGTAAAAATCTTTAGCAATATTGGCACACACTTTTTAAATGGGACCAAATTTAAGAAATGGAAAAGATAATCAGTATATCGTGATGTTTAATAATTTTCTCAAAAAAATCTCATTCATATACCAAAGTAAATTTTAAATTAATTAAATGTTTAAAAGAAAATGCAGACACATAACAAAATAAATAAATTATAAGTGGCTAAATACAATTAGCGGTAAAGAAATTAATTTTCAATGTGACAAGGACTCACAATCAAAAAAGTTTATTTGTTTATATAAATATTAAAAACTTTCTGTGTAAAAATAGCATTGACAATATTGAAATGTCAAATATCAAACTGAAGAAGAAATAATTATAACATTCTTTAAAAATATAAATATCATGAAAGCATAAAATTTATTCTTTTTGTTCCGTTTTGTTTCCTAAAACAATGCCTTGTGCATTATTGATACTGAGCAATATTTGTTCAGTCAATGACATTTAGGAAAAATTACCACTATCAAAAAAAATGATCAAAGGCTATGAACAGGAAATGTACCACAGTAATAATACTAATAATATCAAATACATGAAAAAAATTTCCACAACACTGTACACACACATGCATATGCAGGAAACAAATCTGATAACAAGGGTCTCACAGAGGATGAGGCAATTATTTTAAAAATTGTGGGTCTCAGCTTTCTTTAAACTTGCAATGATCAAAAGGGATTCTGTTGAAGGTAGATAGTCGAGGGGAATTTATAGATCAGTCAAGCAAACAGTCAAAGAGAATTCTTTGGGTAGAAGACTGTTGGTAGACCTGTGGCACTGACATCTTTTTTTTTTTTTTAATTTTGGGATATTATGGGGTACAAATATTTTGGTTACATATATTGCCTTTGCAGCACCCAAGCCACAGCTACAAGTGTGCCCATCCCTGAGACAGTGCGCTCCGCACCCATTAGTTGCAAATTTACCCACTTACCTATGTGCAAATAAGTGTTGATCCCTTGGTACCAATTTGTTGGTGAGTACATGTGGTACTCGTTTTTCCATTTCTGTGATATCTCACTTCAAAGAATGGGTTCCGGCTCCATCCAGATGTCTCCTTCCTTTTTCTCCTTCCCACAGAGATATTCTTACTTTCCTTGCATTTTGGAATTGAACATCTCAGCAAAGGATTATAAAAAACAATAATCTTAAAAACGAGAAACCAATAACCTAACAGTTCTAACATGACCACACAATCTGTTTTTAGTGAAGAATCATTTTAAGAAGAAAAAAAGGTTAAATTTAAAATGATAAATTACAGTCATGTGCCACATAACAATCCTTTGGTCAGTGACAGACTACTTATAGGAGGGTGGTACCATAGATTTGAAATATTTCCATCTCCTACTCACATTGAGGCCATAATAACATCATACCACGATTATTCTTTTTTAATAAATTCAGCATAGACTAAGTGTACAGTGTTGATTAAGTCTATAGCAGTGTACAGTAATGTCCTAGGCCTGCACATTCTTTTGCCACTCACTCGCTGACTAATCCAGAGCAACTATGTGTCCTACACAAGTGTGCCACTTTTTAATTTTTATACTGTATTTTTACTGTACATTTTCTATGTTTAGATCCGTAAATACTTACCATTGTGTTACAATTGCCTACAGTAACATGCTGTACAGGTTTGCATCCTAGAAGCAATGGAGTGACTACGTCACATAGCCTAGGTGTGTAGAAGGCTATACCATTTACATTCCTATAATTACACTCTGTGATGTTTGCACACTGAGAACATTGTCTAACAATGAATTTCTCAGACGTATTTCCATTATTAAGTGATTCGTGGGTGTACGTGAAATCCAAAAAGCACTGTCTTCTCTGAGTGGTTTCTTCACTCTTTGGTCCTTTTTCCTGCCTCCCCATCTTTAAGTCAGCGGGCATCGGCTCAGACCTCTGGGCTTTGCTTAAAAGGATCCACATTAATTACTCCTCATCAGCATTCATCATGGTGACAGCTCCTGTTAGCAGTGCTGTTTATTTTATTCTCACCTTTTCTGCTTGACTGTCAAATGGAAGAATTTTATGGTTCTTGGGGGAGCAATCCTTCTCCATGACCAGCTGCTTTGAGGGAAAAAAAACTGTCTTCTCTTCAGTGGCACTGGCTTTGGTAAATCCTTGTAAATAAGATGGCCTGAATGCAACAATTAATAGTGTTCTTTAATTGGGTTCATTTATAACGCAGAGGAGTTAAACAACCAAAAAGCTGTTGAGCAAAATCCTGAACTCTAATAGTATTTAAAGTGCTATAAAAAACTGTTAACAAAATTTTACATTGTCTGATGTCTGGTATAGATCATACTGATATATTTCTTGTTTTAAACTTTAACTATAAAAAGTGTTATTACTTTATAATAATTATTTACCTTTCTTTTGCATCATATTAATTTTTTTTATTCTTTTGGATTAATCTTTTTTTGTTGCTGTAGACTTTCTTAACTGTATCTTAAACTCAGTGTTTATGAAAGACTCATACTTCCCTTGGCAGTTTTTTATAAGAAACAGCTCAGTGTCTTTGCTTATAAAAATAAGTTCATACTAAAAGTGAAGGCTGAACTCCAAATAATTAGATGTACTTAAAAAAAAAAAAACTATACGGGTATCAGGAAATGTTTTCGACTTCTGTTAATGATGAATTTATTAATTTTAGAAATATATTTCACTGAAATCAACTAAAAAAATGCTCAAATATATACATATTTATCTATTTATTTCAGAATATTGCAAGGATACAAATTTTTTGGCTATATGGATTGCTTTCGTACTGCTTGAGTCAAAGTTACAAATGTGCCCATCACCCAGATAGTGTACATTGAACCTGTTAGGTGTGATTTCACCCATCACCTCCTGCCCCCCAACCCACCTGCTTGGCTTCCTCTAAGTTTTACTTTCATCTGTGCACATAACTGATGATGGGTTAGTTCCAATTTATAATAATAGTGAGTACATGTGGTGTTTGTTTTTCCATTCTTGGATATACACTTAGGATAACGGTCTCCTGTTCCATCCAGATTGTTGCAATAGGTATTAATTCATTTTTTATGGCTAAGTAGTACTCCACAGTATACATATGCCATATTTCATTAACCCATCATGAATTAATGGACACTTTGGTTGATTCCACATATTTGTGATTGTGAATTGTGCTACAATAAACACTACAGTGCAGGTGTCTTTTTGCTCAAAGAACTAGAAGTCGATCTACTTTTTGATCCAGCAATCCTACTACTGGATATTTCCCAAACAAAAATATTTTTATAAAATCTTC
>CAUYSK010015442.1:0-47081 GCA_963575035.1 Avahi laniger | reverse complement strand
CTCAAGCGATCCTCCTGCCTCAGCCTCCCGAGTACCTGGGACTACAGGCATGTGCCACCATGCCTGGCTAAAAAAATTAAAAAAGAAATTAGCCAGGCATGGTGGCACGTGCTGCAGACCCAGCTACTTGGGAGGGTCCCTTGAACCGAGGAGGCTGCAGTGGGCTGTCATCTCACCACAGCAAGATCTCATCTCTTAAAAGAAAAAAAAAATCCTCTCAAGCTACAGAAGCTTTTTGGTTTTGTTTTGTTTTATTTTAAATGTGTGGTAAATGAAAAAAACCCAAAAACACCTAAGCTGCTGCAGGGAGTTGGAGGGTAAACACCACACGTGCAGGGATTTCTGGGTTTTAATTTAGCCCGCTGCTGACTCCCCGTCACAAGGAATAGTGTCTGGCACATTGATACATATTTGGCAAATGAATGAATGAGTGAACTGAGCCTAAAGAGGAAGAGGTACTTTTTGAGGGAAATTATTGCATATTGGAACTAGTCAGTCTTTATTTGGGGACAATGTCGTTTCCTCCCTTGCCAACCCTTAAAGGAAGCTGAATTTTTTCATTTATCTCAAAAATTATAGAACTCGAGGGCTGTAGAAAACCTCAGAAACCATCAATCTGATCTCTGCATTTGCTTTCATCCATTCCCTTCACAGATAAGTAAAATGACGCTCAGGGATGTTACAACACACCACAGGTCGCAAAGCTATGTAATGACGGAATCCAAGTCTTCGCTCCTGACACTTTCAAAAAGAGCAATGACGTGCAAAGGTTTCGGGGGTGATCCGCAATAAGAAATACAATGTGGTCTGGGCATAGTGGCTCACGTCTACAATTTCAGCATTTTGGGAGGCCGAGGTGGAAGGATTGTTTGAGGCCAGGAGTTCAAGGCCAGCCTTGGCAATACAGTGAGACCTCTGTTCCTACAATAAATTAAAAAATTAGCTGGGCATGGCTGTGAGTGCCTGTAGTCCTAGCTACTTGGGAGGCTGAGCCAGGAAGATTGCTTGAGCACAGGAGATCCAGGTTACAGTGAGGTATGATCAGGCCACTGCACACTGCACTCTAGCCTATGCAACAAAGTGAGGACCTATCTCAAAAAAAAAAAAATAATAATAAAAGAAATGCAATGTCTCTCATTACATGCGCACACACACACACTACTGAAAAGAATTTAATGAAACAACACTCACCTTTTCCATGTAACATACCCTGATCTGTTGTGTATTCTATTGTATTTCATTTTTTATAATATTATGGTCACAACTCACTAAACTAATTTTACAACTTGAGATTTTAAAAAACACTCCACCGTAGCATCTGGTACAGGGCTAAAGTCCTCCAGTATCTTCTGCCAAAAAAGAACTAGAATGATCAGCTTCTTGGGATCTCTTGGCCCAAAGATCATAACTTTTGGACTTGATACAGGCAGTACCTCCCACTGTCAAGTTTCATTTGGTTCCAAGAGCCCAGTTCAAGCAACACTCCTTTCCAGCCCGGGTAACCGCAGCAGTGCGTTTCAAACACCAGCCAGAGTCATCAGCAGCAGCCTTGCACTCGTCCTTGACAGGTCCTCTAACGCACAAGTTATACGTAAAACAGCACACCCTTATCTCCCACTGGCCTTTCCCCTGCCCTGGGAGCCTGCGAGGGGGGAGGATGGTGGCAGCTGGAACAAGAAGAGCAGAAAAGGTCAGAGCAGGACAAGTAGGTGGGTCTGAGAAGGTCATCAGCTACATAAGTAGGTGTGAACAGATGGACTGCTGGACGGTCTTAAGGCGGTAGGCAGCCTCTCTCTCTTCCCCAGCCCCCGTGTGTGTGTGAGTGTGTGTGTGTGTCTCACACACACACACTCACACACACACACACACACACAGGATTACAACAGATTCTCCCCTCTTCTCCTAACCCTGTTTGACCACTTTCTCTACCATCTCTTCCCCTGACTCCTTCTACCAAATTCTTTCCCCCTCTATCTCTTTGGACCTAAGATAGTTAACATGCTGGGAAGACGGTTTCTTGGCTGTTTCCCTTCTAACTGGCAGGTTGGAACTTTCTACCCTGACTTCCCATTTTCCTGCTGAGAATCAGCAAGACAGGATTTGGCAAGGGGGTGCTCTGTGGCAGCCAGGACTGAAAACCTCTCCAGAGCAACCTGGGCACATTCCCACGACTCCCTGACACCAGGCAAACTTTCCAAGACTGGCAACTCAGCCCCTCTCGGGAGCAATGCAAAAGCTGCAGGCTGCCCCTGGCTCTTACCAATGAGTTTTGGGCTGGCTACAAGGCTGAGCACTGAAGGCCATGAGCCAGGAAGGAAACGTGGGCAATGCTTTGAGTATTTATTGCCTATTCCAGATTTTCTCATAAGCAGTTTTTGAGACTAGGGTTCTAGTACTAGGGTTCTGCTCCTGAAAGGAGAGGATTAAAATGAAGCTAGGAGGCAGGAGAGCACCACCCTAACCCTAGCTCTGCCACCAAAGTGCTGTGTGATCTTGAATCAGTTACTTAACCTCTCTGACTTTCAGTTACCTCATTTTTAATATGTGAGATTAGATTTAAAAATCAACAACTAATTAGTCATCTTCAGTGATCCTTTCAATTGTTCAAGGAACTAATTCATTATCTTGAAGACTGCCAAGTAAAGGAAATGAATCAAGCATTTATCCCACATTCCTGTATCGACTACAACCCTGGGAAATCAAATAGCTGTTGAGGGGAAGCACCTCCTTTAAAAAGTATTCCAACCAAAAATGAGAAAGAAATGTTGTGATGTTACCATTTTGCAACATCTAATGAACTGATGAATCTACACATTGAGTACTAGCGACAACTCACATCACAAAAAGAGAGTCAACCAGACATGATGTGCTTCCTGATAAGAGAACATAACACCACCCACAGCCTTGCCAGAAAAATCGAAACTAGTCAGATCAAACTTCTGGATCCAGCAACCAATTTGCGGAAAATAAAGAGGACAGAGAACATGTTGAACTGCACTCCAAGTGTGTAATCAGCAAAATCCAAACTGCAAGAAACTCTACAGGTCGAATGCCCTGGGTTCTTCAGTAAAAGTTAAGTTTAACTAAAAGAAAGTAATGCAAGGTGAACCTATAGAGTAAAAGAGACTTACAGACATGTTAATTTTTTTTAAACGCGGAAGACTACATTAGAATGTCAAGAGAGTCACAGTGTGATGATAAAACTAAGGAAACACGGGAAAATGATTAACAGTCAGTGGTCTGATTACTTTTGGGGAGGCAAGAGTCTGTAATTGGGTCAGGGTACATAGAGGGGCTTCCAAGGTAACTGGCAGAGTCCTATTTCTCATGTATCTTTTCCTGTATCCGTGTTTTATTTTACAATAAGATTGTTTTAAAAAAAAAGAGAGAGAGAGAGAGAATAGAAAAATCACCTTTAATTCCCCACAGAGCCAGGACATTGGAATTCTGGGATTCCAAATCTGGAAAGCTACAGGGATTTACACGCTGAGATGAGCATGTAGAAAACAGTGTGGCTTCCTCCTTGCACACACCCATCCCCTCGGATCACTCATTCTGGGAGAGGCCAGCTGCCGTGTGATGTTATCAGGACCTCAGACAGCCTGGTGGAACGGTGCACGCGGTGAGGAACTGAGACCTGTCGGCGCCGGCACGAATCCGCCAGCCCGACGCATGCGCCATTGGAAGTGGATCCCCGCCCCGGTCGGTGCTTCAGATGACAGTAGCCACAGCTGCATTTAAGCACGACCTCATGAGACGTCTCAAGCTAGAACCATCCTGTCAAGCTTCTCCCGAATTCCTAACCCACAGAATCTGTGTGAAATAAAACATGTGTGTTAATGTTTTAACCCACTAGGTTTTGGGTAATTTCTTATGCAGCAACAAATAACAGACCACAGAAACAAAAAGGAAAGGATAAAGATAAATTGCATACGGAAACCTGGAGTAACCAGGCGTCTGTGTTCTCCTCCCAGCTTTTCCTCTATTAACTGTGTGTTATTGAGGAAATTACTTATGTATAGAGTCCTGATTTCCTCGTCTGTAAAACACAGAGGCCTGACTAATGATCTTCAGTGTCCCTTCTAGCATCGAAATTAAATGATTCCATTATTCTAAAAGCACGCTTATTAGTCACAGAGCAGAGTTTAGCAATTATCGTATCATCTGGAAGGCTCTCCATGTGTCTGGCCTCATCCTGTCTAACTATCTTATCAATGACTGAATTGAAGACAAAAAAAGCATTCCTGTCAAAATGGAAGATGATGGTGAAACTCAGAAGGAAAGCAATTACAGTGGCTGAAGCAAAATGCCTAAAAATCTTGAAATCCTGGAACAATGATTCAAATATATTATAACAAGATGAAATGTAATACAGACTCATAGACAGCTTGTGAAGCTCTGAAGATTTTTCTCCAGGAGCCTGAGAGTATGGCAGGAGTAATATTAACTATTAGTCAATTGTATGAGCTGACTGCTAAGGAATGAATCCGTCTTTCTTTTACTGGATTCATAAACTCATTCAACAATCACTTAGCATGGTATTAAGCACTAGGACTAGAGCGATGACTAAGACACAGACTTGGGTTACATTTACAGAATGATACAACCTAAAAATAAGGCAGGAGAGAATCCCATTTTCCTCTTTGCTAGGTCAGACATGCTGTACTATATGAATATCGGACCACAGTTCCATAGCTTTATAAACAGAGCAGAGTTTGGTCAGAAGAGAGTTGCCAGAATGGATAATGGTACTGACAATTAGAATCGGCTGGGCGTGGTGGCTCACGCCTGTAATCCTAGCACTCTGGGAGGCTGAGGCGGGCTGATCACTTGAGCTCAGGAGTTCGAGACCGACCTGAGCAAAAGCAAGACCTTGTCTCTACTAGAAATAGAAAAATTAGCCGAGTATCGTGGTGTGCACCTGTAGTCCCAGCTACTGGGGAGGCTCAGGCAGGAGGCTTGCTTGAGTGCAGGAGTTTGAGTTTGCTGTGAGCTTTGATGATTCCACGGCACTCTACTCAGGGCAACGGAGTGAGACTCTTGTCTTAAAAACAAAAGCAAAAATAATCAGAATCAACTAACCTTTATTGAGTGGCTTCTCTGTGCCCTGTTCAGGGATAGATGTCCAAAGAGAAGAGAGCATGGTTTAAGATAGAATCTTGCCAAACACGAACATTTAAAGGACAAGCAGAAGAAGAGAATCTGCAAAAGAGGCTGAGTAGGAGTAGCAAGAGAAGTAGGAGAAAAACCTGGAAGCTGAAACAAGAATGTATCTCAAAGATCAAAGACACATGATCCGGCTGCTTGTCCCTCTTTTCAGTCTTCTCTTTACCCCTCTAACTTACTGACTCCGACCCAACCACATGGGTCTGCTGGTTGTTCCTCAGACATATCTTCCTTCCTAACTCTTGGTAATTGTCTTTGCTGTTCCCACCGATTGGCATGCTCTTGCCCTGGATCTACGGGTGGTCCCGTCCCTCACTTTGTTCAGATCTGTCAGCTTAGATGCCACCTTCTTCTAGAGGACTTTGTTGATCACCTGAGCTAAAATAATAACCCTCCACACTCTCCTTTCAGCATTTATCACTGACATTTTATAAATGTACTTGCTCCTTTATTATCCCCAGCCTTCTGCCCCCCACACACACTGTGGCTTGGTAAGAGCGTGATTCTACCTGTAGATGTATCCACACTGCACAGTACTCTGTCTAGTATGTATTGTGTGCTCAGTTAAATATTTGACAAAAGGATTGATTAGGTAGAATCAAGATACGAAGGGTTTTGGTGATCTTGACAAGAGCCATTTCAGTGAGGGGACAGCAAGTCAGATATAAAAGGGACAATAAATTCAACAAGTTCTGAGAAAGCAGGAGGGATGAGATTCCAAACACTAATGGTGACAGGAAAGGAGGAGTAGAGCTGCAGGGAAGCTCCTAGGTATGGGTTAAGACGTTGAAGAATTCCTCATCTCACAACTTCAATTTTATTTTTAAAATAGTACTAAGTATTTATCAGCCAAGATCAAATGGTGGGATTATGGGTTTGAGGAAAGTGGGGTAAAGAAGGTTTGGAAAAGCAATAGAGCTGGGTAGGGAAAGAAGTTCGACGTGCAATAAGAAGGGAAACCACGAATTTCGAGCGGCACCAATCCACGTGCTCTTGTGATTTCCTTCAGCAGCCTGGGAGAGGGGAAGGAGCGCAGCGGCGTGGATCTCAGGCCAGGCTGCAAGGTGGATTCAATCAAAAGGCAACGAGCGTGAGAGTTACAGGTACTGGGAAGAAAGTGGCTGGAGGAAAGGTCGTGGAATCAGCGGGATGGGGAAGAACAGGGCGTCGAGGGGGAGCTCACAGACGGGACCTGCAGAGCAGTCAAGAGACTGGCCTGTGCCAGGTCAAAGTGGCACACCACTGCATCACTATGATCCAATGGGAGGGACAGAGATTATCCATCCCATACAGGAAATGAGCGATGGCGGTGGCAGAAAGGAAAAAGAATGTGTTCAAAAAATAGAAAAAATTACCATGGAAAAGCTGTATTTGATATGTATTCTATATGGATTTAAGGCCAATAAGTAGAAATTATAAACAGATTTGACCCAATGTAAAAGGAAATGCTAAGATTAATAGCTGTAAAAATTCATAAAAAGATAAAAAGCTATCTTTAGGGAGGGGGATGGCCATTTCCAGAGATGTTCAAGGGCAGATTGGGATGTTGTTGGGCGGTCAGGGGTTGGAGGAGCAGGGTAGTGCCTATGGGACCCCAGACATCGCTCACTGGTGCCCAAGACAGGCAGGAGGTGAGGAAGGGACCAGATGGGTGGGTGCAGGCGCTCCTTCCCCGCTTCAGCCAGAGCAAATCTAAATTTATTTATTGCAATTGGATTTCTGCTTAATATTGTGTTTGAATAGTGTTTTGTGTAAAAAAGTAAACATCCAACACCACTGGACTCGGTGATTTTTTTTTTTTAAAGACAGGTTCTTGCTCTGTCACCTGGGCTAGAGTGCAGTGGTATCATCACAGCTCACCGCAACCTCAAACTCCTGGGCTCAAGCGATCCTCCTGCCTCAGCCTCCCAAAGTGCTAGGATTGCAGGCATGAGCCACCGCACCTGGCCTGGACTAGGTGATTTTTAAGGTTCTTTCTAAGCCTGAGAGCCTCTTTTCCTCTTAAATGAATTGATTTGAACATAGCTATTTGTTAAATAAACTTTTTTTTATTTTAGAAGAGTTTTGGAATTACAGAAAAGTTGTGAAGATAATACCCAGAGTTCTTACATACTTCACACGCGATTTCCCTTATTACTAACATCGTACACAGAGTGGTTCATTAGTCACAGCTATTGAACCAATATTTTTTTTTGTTTGCCTAATTTTAATTTTGAAGAGTCCACTGCATTTAAAAAATAATGAATTTGCTTTTGTTAAAGCTAGATCATTAGTGTAACAATTAGGCAGCTGCTTATTGAACCAATATTAATGCACCGTTATTAACTAAAGTCCATACCTCAATCAGGTTTCCTTAGTTTTTACCTAATTTCCTTTTTCCATTCCAGGATCACATCCAAGATACCACATTACATTTTTCCTCAGGTCTCCTTAGATTCCTCTTAACTGACAGTTTCTTAGGCTTTCCTTATTTTTGATGACTTTAACAGTTTTGAAGAGTTCTGGTCAGATATCTTATAGAATGTCCCTCAGTTGGGATTTTTTTTCCTATGTTTTTCCCATGATTGGACTGGGGCTATGGGTTTTGGGGGCAAAGATACAGAGATAAAGTGCCACCCTCAACACATCATATCAAGAGCACATGCTGTCAACAAGACTCATTGCTGATGTGGCCCGTGATTACCTGGCTGAGTGTCTTAGTCTGTCTGGACTACTATAACAAAATACACTAAACTGGGTAGCTTTTCAACAACAGAAATTTACTTCCCACGGTTCTAGAAGCTGAGAAGTCAAAGATCAGGGTGCCGGCATGGGTGGGTTCTGGTGAGGGTTCTCTTCCAGGCTGTAGACTGCCGACTTCTAGCTGTCCTCACATGGTAGGAAGGGCAGACAAGCTCCCTCTGGCCTCTTTTATAAGGGCACTAATCCCAATCACGAGGGCTCCACCCCTATGACCTAATCAGCTCCTAAGGGCCCCACCACTTAATACTATCACATAAGGAATTATATTTCGAGTTTTGGGGGTACACAAACATTCAGATAATAGCACTGAGATTTCTCTACTATAAAGTCAGTATTTTTCTCCCTTTTCATATTAACCATAGCTATTTTTTTATTGTCATATGTAATCTGCATTTGCAGGTCTGGTTATTTGAAAAAAAAATATTGCACATTCCTAGGTCAAATAGGGTTGATAGGGGGCATGAACAGGCTGATGCTTGTTTTTATGTATACTGAAGACCAGAAAACAAAATTCTGAGACTTCTCGTGATGCTGAAACCTAAATCCAAGGAGTGAAGGAATCTGTTGCATCCCTTGCTTTGTGGAATGGTAGGCACAGAGCAGAGGCTGGGGGTAGGTGCTCTGTCTTTTGAGAAGCATTCAAAACCCACTCACCTGGCACAAGAGCCCACACTCCCTGTAATGATCATCTTTCATTTGTCATCCAAAGAATTCTGCTTCAGTGACTTTGGGGAGCTTTTCTTCCTCCTTTCCTTCTAAATACAGTCTGTCTGTGATGATAAACACTGGGCCTCACGTACATGTGTGTAGGCCTGTGTGTCAGCAAACACGCTGCCTTTCTGGAGTGCGTGGCATTCCACTGTGAGCTGTGACTCCACAAGAAGACGGTGCCAAATGAGTCCTTTTCTGAGAAATCTTCCTGGGGATACTTCACATCCAGAGCCATTACTCACGAAGCCAGACGATACTTCTTAAAATGCCAGCATCTTGCTATTCAACAGCTTCACACACCCCAACTTGGGAGGCTTGGCGATTTTGCCTCTAGCCACTTCTACTTTCCTCAGCCCACCTGCTTCCTGAAAGGAACCCAACACAAAACACCTCTGCCAAAAGGCCCTCCGAGCACTTAACAGTTACAATCACAGTCCAACAGGCACGCAACAGACATGTGGTGAACTGGTTCAATGCTTGAAAATGGACTAGGCATTCCTTCCTCTTTCCCTCATATAAGCTCAAGACAGGGGCTGATGTCACCTCCCTCCACCTATGGATGAGCCCAGCAGGGCTGAAGAATCTGCTAAACGTCCCACAGCCAATGAAAGGGGTTTGTCTGCTGAGCGTGCTCTGGCCAGCTGCTGCTGCTACCCCTGTATTGTGGCCAGGAGGGACTGGGCAGCTCTCTGTTTTCTTAAGACAGGAATATATTATGAGTCACATTCAAAGTGAAATGCTAGGAATCTGGAGATGGAAGAGACTGAGACTGAGGTGAGAGAGAAGGACTCCTCTTAGGACAGAGGGCCCCTGGATAGAACCAGAATGCTGGAAGCCCTGCAAATCTGCCCCCAAATCTTTAGAAGTAGTGGAGAAAATACAGCAGAGGGAAGGCAGATATGGAAGAGATAAATATATTATGTAAAACCTGATTTAATTCTCATAACAACCTTATAAAGTTGGTGTTAGGATTTCACTTAACAGATGGGAAAACAGATGTACAGAGGTTTAATAACCTGCGCAAGGCCCACAGGTAAGTCAGATATGAGAATTCCAACTTAGATCTATCAAACTTCAAAGCCTATATAATTTTCTGATATTCCGAGATGTTGGCCTGACAGAGGTGGACAAAGAAAGTGAGAGAATATTTTCCCAGACCTCCTTTGGCCACTCTGCAAAGCATGATGGTGAAGACTACTAGGAAGGGAACAAAAGAGGCAGAAGCCATAAGAAGTGTCATTGCAAACACACACACACACACACACACACACACAAGCAGTGACACAACCACGGACCTCTGGTCTCCACCAACCTATGGGACTCATCCCATGACCCTCATAAAGGGTTCTTGGCTTAAAGATGTCATTCAGTTCCACTAACAATACTTCAGTGTGCAAGGCCGAAAATTATTTGCATCTGTGAAGGTGAGTATGTCATGGTCCCTGCCCTCAAGAAGCTTGGCAACACTAAGGAGGAGAAGAGGTGTGTGAACAACCAACCACAAGCACTCTACAAGGCAAAGCGGGAGCACAAGCAGATACATGATACTCAGGCTTGCGGGTGGGGGAGGCCTCCAGGTGAGCAGCGGTTGGTTTGGGTCCCGAGGCATGAAGACTTTCGTGGGCGGTGGACAGGAAGGGTGTTCCGGGATGAAAGGAAAGAAAGAACGAAGGCACGAAGGATTGGGGGGAAGCTGGGAAGGAGATGAAGCAGCTGGAAACCACGTTAAAGTATTTAAACCGCATTCAGTAGGCACTAAGAAAGGAAGAAAGGTTTGAGAGGCGTGAGGAGAATGGCCTGGTCAGACTGACTCAAGAACAATAAGGTTGGTGGTAAGGAGGGGGGGCAGTGATGAAGGCAGGTTGAGGACAGCCCAGCCAGAGTGACTGAGTGGGAAAAACTGCCCCCATGGGTCAATGATTGGAGGGAGGGAAGGAAAAGGTAAAGATGAAACGAACTCAGGTTTCCATCCTGGATGACTAGAAACAGAGATAATACAGACTGAGCTGAGTAGCACAGCAAGTGGAGAGGCTTTTGCGAAATGAAGAGAGATGATCACAGGTCTAACGATTTGAAATTTGAGACGCCACGTCAAGTCAGCCGTGTGGCAATGTGCACTAAACTACTGAAAACACAAGCTAGAGTACGGTTCTGCACGTATGGCCCGTGGGCTGCACGTTTTGTAAATAAACCTTTATTGGAACACAGCCACTCCTATTAAGGTACACATTGTTTATGGCCGCTTTCACCCTACAGCAGCAGAGTGGAGTAGTTGTGACGGAGACCATGTGGCCTGCGAGCCCAAAATATTGACTGTCAGGGCCTTTAAGAAAAAATTTGCTGATCTCTGATATAGAATCAAAAAAAAAAAAAAATACATGAGAAATGTCTATCTGGGAGCACATAATTGAGAAGAAAGTTGGGAAAGTTACCTTGGAGGAAGATTCTAATCCATTCTCCATTCAACTAGTATTTGCTGAGCACTTACTCTGTAGGAAACTTTGGGCCACTGGGGTATGCGGCGGGAATAAAACAATAAGCAAGGCTGAGCCTTCCAGTAGGAGCAACGGGAGGAAACAATCAAAGAAACGAGTAATTACTAGCAACATCTATGTTTCGTGCATGAGAAAGAAAAGAAAAGTGAATGGGCCAGAGAGAGCGGGGTTGGACCTGGGCAGGAACACAGAGAACCGAGAAAACACACGAGCGCAGAAACCAAGGGAGAGGCCACTTCAAGAAGAAAGATGTGATTGGGATTGTCAAGTGCTGTAAAGCAGGATGAGGTCTAGAAAGAGGCCATTGGATTTGGCATTTGGGAATTAATTAGAGACTTCTGTGATCATTTTTGGCACAATGGTGGAAAACAAACCAGTCAGCAAAGGGTGAGATGTCAAGCAGTGGTAAAAAAAACACAAACAAACCAACCTGAGGCAATAAGTGTATGCTGATTTTTAAAGACAGATGGATGGATAGATAGATAGAAATACACACACACACACACACACAATCATGAAGGAAACAATAGCCAAGATATAGCAAATAAGAGGGGGATTAAGGTTGAGAGAGAAGTTTCTTTTTTAATATCAAGAAGATATACATTTATGAATAAAAAGGAATGAACCACTAGAGAGCAAGAGATGAATGATTTATGAGAGAAGAAATAATTCATGAAGCTAAGTATAAGAGAAAATGGGTAGGTGCGACCCAGAGCACAGAGGATTGATGAGAAAAATAGCCAGCATTTATTGGACACTGAACATAAGCTAACCGCTGTAATGGGAGATAAAGACATTGGTACTGATGGATAGAGATATGCAGTCTTTAATTCTCACATCAACCATGCAAGAAGTTTAATATTACCTACATCTTACAGATGAGGAAACTAGATCTTGGAAGTTCAGCAACTAGCCCGGGCCCACATTTAGTAAGTGGCAGAGTGGGGATTTCAAGCTAATATTATTTAGCTTCAGAGCACATGCACTTTCCACTTAATCAAGATGCCACACTTTGGAAATCAGGTTCCTCCCTGCCATAGGAAGAAAGAAACAGAATGGGTAAAGAGAGAATGGGGGTGAGGGGGGAGACTCTGAAGTAGGAAACACTCTTAAAGCACAAGTCCAGGTGAGGCTGGGTTCTCCTGAGTGTTCTCAGAGAACAATCTTAGCTGACCTACCATTGCACATTCAACTATGGGTCTACTCTCCATGTGTCTCCATCTTGCTCTGTGACCCAGGAAGCTGACCCTTCTCAGTAGCATAACTATCTCTCTTGCCCTCTGTCTTCTGGCTGGGTCCTGCCAAGGGAGGCACTGGCTGGAGAGAGAAGGGCAAGAGGAGAATGGGGACAGGGGCCTGTCCCTCAGCTTCCTCCTTGCCATATCCCCATGGATCGACTGTGTCTTTGTACCAAAGGCCACAGCTCGGGTCAGGCAACTCTCTCCTACACTGCTGCTGCCTCCACCTCCTGGGTGCTTCATTTATCCCTTACTGATGTCTCTTAACTCCACTGACACCTTTGAAAAGAGTTCCTTTATTAAACTCTCCTCTATTACTCTGTCCGAATGTACCGTCTGTGTCCTGCCCAGTCCTGAAAAGCCACAAGTTCACATACGATCCTGGATGCTTCTTCATAAATGCACAACACAGTGGCCCACATTCATCCACACCCTTAAATATCACACTCATCTATGTACATCAACCAACCGTAAGGTCTTTCGAATGGAAACACTGGGGCATTTTTCACAATGTAAGAGATCTAACCTGAACCTGGCAGTTCAACACCAGTTTAAACATCACAGCCAAAATAATTCAAAAATCAATGATACTTAATCATGCACCTTAGTATTCTTAACTTCTCTAAAATCCCCTAAAAAAAGCCAAACTCTGGATTTGACTAACCTAGGTTCAGAAGTAGAAAGAAATGCACCAGCTCTGAAGCCACAATTAGGTTCGGTATCAAAGCTACTCCCAGTTCCGGTCTTGAAAGGGAGGCTAGCCAATCATTCTGTTATGATTCACACTTTGTGATTAGAAATTTAATTTAAAATATTAATTTACTTTTCAAAAGGGTAATGAAAGAAATCAATGTCCTCAGAACTGCTGCTTCCTTGTTCCCTTTCTCCCCCTCCAAAAAAACCCCTAGTTTTTCTACTGATGTCATTCGCTTACTCTGGGAAGGTGAAACCACGCAAGTTTTACTTTGAATGTGCGGTTCCTTTCTCAGGCTCTGAGCCCGCACTGGCAGGTGTTGGTCGGAGAGGGGCTCCTCTGCCCTGAGAGGGCACCGTTCCCAGTGCGGGTGAGCAGAGCCGTTGGTGCTGGCTGCCAACGCCAATCCCACCCAAAGCTTCCAGTCCTAGCCGGGTGACTTCAGGCCAGTCACTACCACCTTACTCTTTCTTTCTGAGCCCATGTTTATGTCATTTGTCAAAAAAACAGATTTACGATAAAGCAACACACAATTTTTTCAAGTATGGGGGTTGAAATCCATACCTGATGACTGAAAAAAAAAAAGTACCAGGGTTTCTTTTTTTATCATGAAAACATAGTATAGTCCCAAGAAATGGCGGCTCTGTTTATGTATTTGGTCCCCCAATAGTGCTCAGTGCACAGTGGCGTCTTTGCTGTACCTCCGCAGCCCCATCGGAAACTTCAGCCCAAGTATTTGAACCTCTGGACTGCAAAATCCTTTCCAGTTCTAGCATGTTGATTTTTTGTTATGTGAATGCCTAAGACCTGCCATTCATGTAAAGACCTGGCTGCAAGAATCTCAACTAGACAGACATGGAAAGGCTTTCTGGAGGTTATCACAGTGACAGCTTTGTCTTCAGAAGGCTTTTCCATGTCTGTCCAATAAGAAAAAGACAATGACGGTGACTTGGGATGCAGCTCTTCTAACAGGACTTACCCCATGATGCAACACAGAGAACTTGGATTGCCACTGAGCAGTGCCCCTTTCCCGCGAAATGCACCAGATTCGAGATTTTCTGAAGCTGCCCGACAACCGACCCAGGAGCAGCCTCCTCCTAGAGCTTCCACTCTCAGGGCATTGTCACCACCATCTGTTCTATGCCAAGACAAGGTTCTGGGGCTCCTGGGGCATCCCATAAAAACGGATCCAAGATCTGCCCAGGGAAGGGTTGGAGAGGGGTTTGGGAGAGGAGCGAGGAAGACACTCCCAGAGCCCCTCAAAAATGCGCAAAGCTTGCTCGTTTCACCTCTGTGCAAGAGTCCCCTACCTCTGGCCAGGGTTTCCATGGAAACCTTATAAGTTCTATCTATAGAAAAAAATTAAAATAAGAAGCACCCTGAGGTATGTATGAATTAGCTCCAAGGAAGGCAGGCAGAGGAGGAGGGAGTGGGGGCTCATGTGGCAAGAAACAGAGCTGATCATTATCCTGATACATAAAAAAGGCCTTGCAAAAACCACACTGTCTTCAGTCAGAGAATCAAGAGGGACAGGCAGGCGTGACACACTGGGGCTCGAGGTGGGGTTACACTGGCAGGTGTAAGCAACTACGTGGACAACAGGGGACCAAGAGTCACCTCCTAAAAGGATCTCAGGCCAAGGGACACAGAGGAGGAATGACAGGATAGTAGGCAGAGAGCAGAGCTGGTGGCAGTGTTCAAATGGGGGCAGGCAGTAGCCTCCTCTACTCTCTATAACCTTAAGCCAACTGCAGAGAGTCAATCAGTCCACCACCCACACTTCCAGGTTTGAACACTTCAAATATCAAGCCTTAAAGAAATAATAAAGTTTCTGGAGATGTCTAGTACACTTTTTTTTTTTTTTGAGACAGAGTCTCACTCTGTTGCCTGGGCTAGAGTGCCATGGCATCATCCTAGTTCACAGCAACCTCAAATTCCTGGGCTCAAGCAATCCTTCTGCCTCAGCCTCCCAAGTAGCTGGGACTACAGGCATGCGCCAGCATGCCCGGCTAATTTTTTCTATGTATTTTTAGTTGTCCGATTAATTTCTTTCTATTTTTAGTAGAGACGGGGTCTCGCTCTTGCTCAGGCTGGTTTCGAACTCTCGAGCTCAAACAATCCACCCGCCTCGGCCTCCCAGAGTGCTAGGATTACAGGCGTGAGCCACTGCGGCCAGTCCCAAGGTCACACTTTTTAATACATGCTTGTGTATGAGACGGGATGTGTTCAGTGCGGAGGGGAAAGTCTCCCAGCCCGTGCTGTCGGAGGCGTATTCGCCCGGCAGGATTGCGACATACGGCGAAGGAATAAATGGCGTTCTTAGCGAGGGAGCAGCCTAGCAAAGCCTAGAGGCCGGAAAGGGGCAGGTTTGCAGAAGCCACAGCGAGTGAAATGCGTGAAAGGGGAAAAGGGAGAGGAGGCTGACCGCGGAGGTTTGAGCCAGTGGAGAGGCTTCAGTGATAGGCGACAGCTGATGCTAGAGGAAACCGGGAGCCATTGGAAGAAATGCAAAGTAGGCGAGGGTTCTGGAAGATGCCGCAGAAGCTGGCGTGGGAGGAGGATCCAGGGCAGGGAGAGGCAGGCCGGAGGCCAGGAGGGGCTGCGTGGGCCTGGCCTCTATTATGCCAGACTCTGGGTGCAGGCTACTCCTGCCTGGCCAGCTGCTCCAGCAGTGGGAGAGGCCAGGATGTAGCCCACGTCCTTGGAGCCGGGGCCAGGATGGTAGGGACCATGGCAGAGTGAACAAGTCAGGGCAGGGCAGCTACCTGCTTCCTCTCTCCCCTGGCTGAAGCCCCCCAGCTCCCAGGGAGCTCCTCTGGGTCCCGTCCCACCCTGCCCACTTCACTCCTTGGTGCCAGGGAAAGGTGACAGGCACCTGGTGGGGCCCAGCTCTTCCAGAGAGCCTGGACAACCCAAGCGGCACCCTGAGAACCATCCCAAAATGTGAAATGCCAAAGCTGGGCATGCGGGGAAACTGAGTCCCAGAAAGGGGCAGCTACCTGCCGGAGGTCACACAAAGCCAATGGCAGGGCTGGAACTTGGAACTAGGTCCATAGCCCCTAAAACTCTTTCCAAGGGAGATAAGAGCTTTAAAATCAGTGGCTCCCTTTTCTAGCTGTGAAGACTTAGATATATTATTTGACATCTGCCTGTAGCCCTTTTGAGAATGAGGTGGAATAAAAATAAATAATGGCCACTTAAAACATTTCTTAACCACTCTAAACCTCAGTTTACCCTGCTGTAAAATGGGAGTAATGACAACAACAAAAATACAACATTATTTCATCATCGTTTTTCTCCATGTAAGAAGATAAGCTTCACAGAGGCAGGGGTTTGTGTCTCTGGTTTACAGGTGCCCTGCATGGTCCCTGGGACGTAGCAGGTACTCAGTAAACAACTACTGAGTGAATGAATGAGTGAGTGAGGAATACCCGTCACTGACGGGCTTCTTACACTGTGCCTGGCACTGCACAAACCCTCTATGTGCAAGATCCTGCTTAATCCTCAAAACAGTCCCGTGGAGTAGGTATGACCATCCCCGCTTTGCAGGGAACTGAGCCTCTGAGGGTTCGCATGTAACTTGCCCGTGGTCACACAGTCCCGGGGCGATGAACTGGGATGGAAGCCCTGCTCTGTGTGACACTGTAGCCTGTGGTCCCCAACCCCTGGGTTGCCTGTTGGTACCGGTCCGTGGCCTGTTAGGAACCAGGCCACACAGCAGGACGTGAGCGGCAGGTGAGCGAGGGAAGCTTCATCTGTGTTTACAGCCGCTCCCCGTCACTCCCCATCCTCCCCCGCCACCCCCAGTCCGTGAAAAATTGTCTTCCATGAAACCAGTCCCTGGTGCCAGAAAGGTTGGGGACCACTGCCTTGCCCTATTCCCCGCATTCCCCTTGCCTGGACCTCAGTTTTCCCATCTGGAAAGTTCCAGGGTTGCACCCTGACCTTCTCAGGGTTCTGAGACCTGTCTCACGAGGGGGACCTTCCCATGGCTGGCGATGCCAAGGCCAGTTGTCCTGGCTGTGACACCCCCCGTCCCAAAGGGAAAAGACCTCTGGAGCGTTCTCAACAGTCGCGTCCCTCTGGGTCTCTCTGCTCGCTTCCTGCGGGCCCTGAGCTGGCCTCCAGGCAGACTCGCCCAGACAACAGTGCCAGTTGGCCGTCGGGAGGGGTGTTTTCTCGGCAGCTCCCTGACGGCCTCCGTCCCAAGGTGCGAGGCTCCAGCTGCACGCGACGGGCCCGGCTGCCACACTGTCTGGAACGCTGCACAGAGAAACAAACACAGCTGTGTTTATTCCAGAAATTACACATCCTGATAATCTGCTCACTCGGGGTAATGCCTCCCAGTCAGGATCGCAGGGGGAGCCATGCTGAGGTTCCTAAATTTCTGGGCAGATTTTAATTCTCTGTGACGACTGTGGGGCAGACCTTAGCCAGCAGGTGGACCTCAGTCGGCGGCACCCAGACGACTTTGGAACGCTCAGTCCTGAGGGTGGTGGGCGTGAGAGGCTGGAAGGAGACGATCTTTCATCTTGAAATCTCTAAATTGAGAGACTTGAGCCTGATACCCCCACAGCCACACTGGGATACAGACATGCAGGCCTGTGTTAGGAGAACCTGACCCAGGATGCAAGTTCGAATCCAGTCTTGTCGGTTCTCTAAGACATTTGCATGACTTCCTGTTGCTGTTGAGATAAAGACCCCCACTTCCCATGGCCCACTGGCCTTGCTTGGTTTGGCTGTTCCCACTCTGGCTCTTCACACCACAGGGCCTTTGCTCTGGCTGGTCCCTGTAGCTTGAATGCTGTTCCCTTTTGACCTGGGTAACTCTTACCCATACTCCACTTTTTCAGGGAAGTCTTCCCAGAGCCCCAGATAGCTCCATGGGCTGCCCTTTTGCAGCATTTGTCAAGGTCATGATTTTAAAATTATTAGTGTGTTTCTTTGATCGCCTCTGTCTCTCCCACCAGCCAGTAAACAAGAACAGGGGCCACGACTGACTTGCTGCATTGCTAAATTCCCCAGGCCTGGCCCATAGTAGGTGCTCAATTAATATGTATTGCTTGGAAGAATGAATGAATGAATGAATGCACGGTTCTCAGATGAGTGAAAGGAAGATATGCTTCTGTTTGTTCTTTTGGGTGACAGTTGGCAGAGTGCTGTGACATCCGTCATCTCCCTTTAATTGAACAGACTGGTATTGAAGTCTGCAGGGGCTTGGCACAGGGCCAGGCCCCAGGGTTGGGGGTGGGATCCGAGGTGAATCTGGCATCATGGGTCTGGCCTTCGGGAGTTCACCCAGTGCGTGAGCACAGCCCCCTGGGAGGAAGGGCCCACTGGGGTTTTTCTCTCCTGGGTGAGCAGATGAGGTCCCTGATCCTCAGGAGGCGGGCAGTGACTGGGTGGGGGCAGACACGCGCTTCGCTCTGGTGGACATCAAGCCCTTCCCCCGCTGCTCCCTGGCGGCGGATGGGAGGTACAGTATTGTGGTTGTGGACAGGTTACAGGGGACAGCATGGACTGTCCCGCCCCACAGAGGTTTGCTTTGAGTGACAGACCGATGCTAACTATCGAGTTGGTGGGTTAGGTGTGGGTGGTGCTGAGAAGACCACAGCAGGGTAACTGCCGCAGGTCCGAGCCGGCCGCGGGGAGGGGCCGGGAAAGGCGATGCCGTCTGAGCAGAGCCCAGAATGAAGCCGGGAGGGAGGCTTGGTGGTACCCGGGGGAGTGTCCTTCTGGCAGTGGGGACAGTCAGGGCCCAGGCCGTGCAGCGGGAACGCGCAAGGGGGCCGGTGCGGCTGGAGCAGGAGGGCTGGGGGGGGGTGCCAGGTGGCTTCTACCTTGAGTGAGACGGGGAACAGTAGAGGGTTTTGAGGAGGTGACAGGATCTGACTTGTGTTCAGAAAGTGCCGCTCTGACCGTCGTGAGGGGACAGGGGCAAAGCAGGGGATGGAAGGAGCCACCGCAGAGCCCAGGGGGAGACGGTGCTGGCTGGACTGAGGGGCCCTGGTTTGTGCCGGGCCCTGCCTGGGCACTCACTACGCAGCGTGGGCGGGAGCAGGGGTGGGGGAGACTGGCCCTGCGTTCCTTCTCTCCCTGGCCCATCACCGCCCCCGGGGCTCTGTTGCTGTTTGTGATGTGGAAGCATCTGTCTCTTTGTTTCAAATGTAAATTAATAATGTATTGGCAATTTGATCTCCTGGCAGCCAGGTTGGTGACTCCAGCATGCACTGGACCTTCTGTGGGGATGGGAGGGCCCAGGTCCACCCCTGCCAGGACTCGCTAGGGGACCATACACAAGTTCCTTTCCTCTGGGGCTGGGGGCCGCCCTGGAGGACAGCTGATCCCAGGGGGCTCTGCCGCCACACGGCGGGTTCACGTCCTGGTGCCGGCTCCCCTAGGCATGACCGTGGACGAGTTGCTTCAGCTCTCGGAGCCTGCTTTCCCTGTCAGTAAAATGGGGAGGGTGAGTTCTTTGCCTTCTCAGGCCGCTGTGAGGTGTAGTGGTGCCCAGGAAACGGGCACCATCGTTTGTAGAGGGCAGAGGCATGGAAGTCAGCGCCAGGAACACCTTTGGCCAGGTTGTGCCCCTGTCTTTGTCCCATCCACACCCGGGGGAATTTGTGTGGTCCTAGGGCTGCCCTCCTTGGGTCTCAGGGCTTTAGAGCCTGAGCCGCAGCCGCCCCGGATGACGGCTCCGTCCGGGCTGTGCAGACCATTTGCAGGCTGTGTGACCTCAGGCTGGGGACACAACCTCCCTGAGCTCCAGGGGTGATGAGCTTCCCTCCTCTGTGCAGTGGCACTAGCAAGAGGGCCTTCCTCCCAGGGTGCGTATGAACTAAGAACCCACTTGGGAAGGGCTTAGAGGGTGGGGCTCAGTGAATTCTGGCTCCTTCTGCCCAGATCTGTGGGCCAGTTGTCTCCCAGGAGTGGGAGCCAAGGGCGGCGGGGCCCTGGGAAAGGTGAGGGGCCAGGGAAGGTGCTGGGCAGAAGCCTGGAGGCAGCGGGGTGTGGGGAAGCACGTGGGGGGCCAGAGGGCGGCTCTGACAGTCCTCTCTAATTTTTGAGAAATTCTTTTCCCCATCTTCATATAATTAAGAGTATTTTTAAAATGTCTTGTTGAAATAAAAATAGTCCATTTCCATATGACCTCATTTCGTTCCACGCCCGCGCACAGACACACACACACACACACACACACACACACAATTACTAAGTTTTAAAGCTGCCTTTTGTGCCTCCGCTTAGAGGGTTCTTATTTTTGCCTAGCAGGCAAACATTTAGGGATACCCTCAACCTTTTATTTTCTGGTTTGCAATGCGAGGCCCTTTGGGGGCCTTTAACAGCAGCTGACACTGTGTGGCTCTCTGCAGTTTACGAGGCATGTTCGTGTCACCAGCTCAGTTGCTCCTCCTGTGTTCCCAGGAGGGGTGTCACTGTGGCCCATCACTTGGCGGTAAGAACATCTGTCTGTGTCTTGTCAAACAGCATCCAGCCCAG
The DNA here is from genome assembly GCA_963575035.1 of Avahi laniger. Lineage (NCBI taxonomy): Eukaryota > Metazoa > Chordata > Mammalia > Primates > Indriidae > Avahi > Avahi laniger. Next base: position 26,535 of record CAUYSK010015442.1, on the reverse strand, counting down.
GACCTGGTGCATTTACACACAAATGTCTGTTGAATACGGGTAAATGAGACCCATAACACAGATGAGGAAACTGAGGCTCAGGGAGATGAAAGGCTTTGCACAAGTGGATTTTTCCTGAGCTTCAAACCCAGGACTCCCCAGACTCTCTGTCTGTTCCCACTCCTCAGCTGTCTTCCTAATGAGCCCCTTTACTTTCAGATGGGGAAACCAAGCCCCAAAGAGGACAGACTTGTGCAATGTCACATGGTGATTAGTAGTGATGTGAATGACAAAAGAATATTATAATATTATAAAATGTTAATATTAATGTTAAAAAATAATTCCTTTCAAAGTGTTGATTTTACAAAGGAGGTTCACAAAATGGCAATCGGCACGTACCGCAGCCTCATGAGGTGCCAACTGCGTTAGCCTGCTGCAGCTACCGCTGTGAGGCATAACTGTTGTTATTTCTGGTTCAGAAACAAGAAAACTAAATCTCTGAGAGGTTAGGTGAATTGCCCAAGGCCACACAGCCAGTTAGTGGCGGAAGTGGGATTTGAACCCACGATCTTCGGAGTCTAAAGCCCGAGTTCGTAACACGCTGTGACATCTGGCTGGTGTGATTTGGTGGGGACAGAGCTGGGAGTTGAACCCAGGACTCTGGATTCTTGGCCTTCTGGCCTCTAAAAACAAAGCCACAGTCAAGAGGCCATGCGTAGCAGGAACTCCTTAGGGAAGACAGCTCGGCCCCAGGGCCCTGGGGCGGGGCAGGGGGCTCGAGTCTCTCCCAGGCCTCTGGGCTAGGGGGTTGGCTCTGGAGCGGTGGCCCGGCTGCCTACTTAGCAGGACGGATCCTCCTCCCCTCCCACGGCTCCGTGCAGTTCACGGCGTCTTTTCACCTCCGCCGTCTGTCCTGACCCACGCAACATCCACATGAGACAAGTGGGGCGGGGCTCCCCAGTTTTCAGGTGGAGAAACTGAGGCGTGGGGATGTGTACAGCCAGGAGAGTGCCGTGGGAGCGTCAGTGGTCTTTTGCTGTCTCAGATCCTTTTGGGTCATGAAGAGCCCGGAGCAGCTGCCGAAAACTATGCACTCCCTCCTGCCAGAAAGTTGGAGACACCCACGCAGACACCCGCACACGCGCTTTCGTGTACAAACTCGGGGACGCACAGACTGAGGCTCCCGCTGTGTTGCTCACCAGTGCTGATGGTGACAATGACAGCGCCTGCTTTGTGTCGGGCAGGGTTTCTGATGCTTTGCACACGTTACCTCCTAACACCCCTGCAAGGCCGGGACACGGAGGCTCAGAGAGGGTACTGCTGACTGAGGCCGCACAGCAGGGATTTGAACCAGCTCTGCCCGACCCCTCTGGCCTGGGGGAGGCACAGTGTTGGAGCTTCGTCCAGGGTGTTGTCAAGAACCGGCCTCTGGGGAAGTTCAGAGTCCACAGTTAGCTTCTGCCTGTGGAAAAGGGGCGCTGCTTCACCCCAGGCCTGAGAGCAGGGAGAACTACTGAGGACAGGGCGTTCTAGCTCCTCCCGAACTCCCAGCAGGGAGCCCCTCTCCCACTTGGTCGGGGCCCTCGGGGAGAGCCCTTCTCTCCGCTCTGGAAAGTCTGCGATTCAAGCCGGGCTCATCTGGCTTAAATTATGGGAGCTGGTCCTCCCCGAAATCGCCCCTCCCACCCCAGGACGGCCTAATGATTCTCGGAGGGCACTGCGGGCTCTCTGGACATGAGCCTGCCCTGAGGGCAGGACCGCGGGGAGGGGGCTGAGGGTGGGTGAGGTCACTAGACTTCCCACCCCTCATTAGCGGAAAAGCCTCGGCGGCTCGCGTGGTGGATGAGATGTGGGCCCGACGGACCTGGGTTCAAATTCCGTCTTGCGCTTACATGCTCTGAGACTTTAGATAAGCCACTTTCCCTCTCTGGGCCTCCGTTCCCCATCGGTGAAATGAGGAAGATAATATAGTACAAAGAGACGGTGGCACCATGCCCGGCGCACAGGAAGCGCTCGATAAAGAAAACGATGGCTGATTATCGTTGTTGTTGGGGGGGGGACCGTGTTGGGCACCTGAGTGTCTGGAGGAGGCTGGTCAGGGTCGGGCCTCCCCTTCCTCGCTGGCAAGACTGTACCTGGAGGGGGACTGGGCGGGAGCCTTCAGGCTGGTCCAGGGGAAAGTTTGGGGAAAAGGGGCCCCTCTGGCACGGTTGCCGTGGGGAATGGGGCACAGGGGTGGGCCCAAAGGCACAAAAGCCTCTCCCCTGCAGCTTTCTTCCCAATAATTCTGGAAGCCAGACAAAGAGTTCCTCGGGGCCCCCTCCCAGGGCATAAGCAGGGGCTCTGTTTCACTGCCCCCCACCCCGCAGACCCACCTTGGTCACCGTGTTGGCCAGTCGTGATTCCCTGGGAGGTGGGAAGGAGTCTGGGACCCTCCCTGCAGGCTGCAGTCTGGTTCCCACAGGCCCAGGAGGAGGCCCTTTGGGGGTGGGGGCAGGCTCCGCGGCCCGACACGGCTGTGCCGCTGACACTCTGGCGGGGTCACCGTGGATAAAGGCACTGCCCAGACCCCGGGCCCAGCCTGGGATGGGGCTTTCTTGTCGGAGAGGAGCCTTTCTTCCCAGAGCACTGTGGGGCGGCGGCAGGGGGTCACCCGGCTGGGAGGACAGTGGAGCCACAGGCCAAGGAGAAAAGACACAGGGCTCAGCCTGCACCCCGCCCCCCTCAGAGCTGGGGGTGGAGGGAGACTCGGAGGACCGATTGGCTCGGAAACCTCGGCTGCCACCTTGGCAATGGCTCTCCGGGTGGGTTTGGAAGGGGAGACACAACTGAGAACCTGGGAGTCCCCCAGAGGCCTCCGGGTACGTGTGAGTCCAGCCATGGGCCTGAGGAGCAATCTTAGGCCACTCATCCCGTGCCTCAGTTTCCTAATCTGGTCGCCTTGTGGATCTCGGGAGAGACTACCTGGGCCAGAGCCAGCATGGTCCTTTCGCTGCGCGTCCCTGTCACCTGCCGTTCCAACTACCCCACAGCCACCCCCGGACCTCAGGGCCTCACCCTTCCTCTCCTGGACCAGCTCAGTGACCTCCGGACCCCACAGAGCATCACCACCAGGTCTCCCAAACTACAGTTTGAACCATGTTACTCCCCGCTCAGACGTTGGGTTCCCTGTTGTCTAAAAAGTCAGTCAAACCCCAGCCTCCTGGTGACCTGGCCCCTGATGACTTCTCTGCCTGGCCTTGTTATTCCCATCCACAAGCTCTAGGTTTCATGTACACAAGTCATAAACTCCCATGCTCTGCCCAGGCCTTTGTTCAGGCCCCAGCTGCTGCCTAGAATGGATGCCCTTCTCTTGCTTCTCTGTCTAGCGAGCTCCTAATCATCCTTCAAGGCCCAACGGTAATGTCCCCTCCTTAGTGTATCCTGCTCTGTACCCACCCTCAGCCCTTTATCTCCAAGTTTTATATAGATGCCCTTATAACACCAAGGTATGGCTAATTTTGTCCACATCGCCCTCCCCCACTAGACTGGAACACAGAGATTTTCAGGTTCGTCCTTGAGCCCCCAGTGCCTGGTACGGGGTCTGTTACCAGCAGGCTCTCAAGTCTGTGTTTTATGAATGAGGCAATGAATGAATACGCTGTCTACCCATAAAAATAACTTCCTTCTCTATCCTAGAGGCTTTTACAACTCAGCGTGACACTCCCACAAGACCTTGGAAGTGGGAAGAAATTATCATAACGCACAGGCTGTTCAGATGCACCCACCACTGGGTAAAACCTCAGATGAGGGCAGATCTGGGTCTCAGGCCAGAACAAGGTGGCTCCTATACCAACCTGGCCTCGAAGAGGTCTTTGAGTTCACGACCGGCCTTGAGGCAGGACCTGACGGAACCGAGTAAACGTGAAAAGCACCAGCTCGTCTCGGAGATGGGAAATCTCCACGTGGGGCTGCATGGATTCTTGGGGCCTGCCTGGGCCAGCCTTCTTTTGGGGGATGATTTATACAGTAGCACTGATAGCTTTATTCCCTTGGGAGCCTGGCCTTAGCTTCTCTCCTTCTTTTTCCTTCATCATTTTCTTATTCCTAAGTATGCCCGGCTCTGTCCACGTCTGTGTCGATGGTCTTTCCAAAGCCAGGAGACCCCCAGCTTTCTTGGTCCCCAGACCTTGAAGCATTGCAATGACGACGTTCATGAGAATGATGGTTTCCATCTCCGAGCGTGCCTGGGTGCCACGTACCGTGCTCGTACCCTGTCTGTGGTGGGTCTTGCACTGCCATTATCCCCACATTGCAGAGGAGAAGCAAAGTAATTTCCCAGAAGTCATCCAGCCAGTAAGGGGCAGAGCCAGGATTCAAAGCTGCACGTGAGTTCCTCGCGCTCTGTCTTAGGACCATAGGGCACCCATCGATCCATTCGTTCGTTTATCGAGTCATTCATTGAGTAGCCATTTGTGGAGCACATATGCTGTTATGGGTCGTGTTAGTCATTTGCTCATTCCTTGCACTCGATAATTGTTTACTGAGGACCTACTATGTGCTGCAGAATCTTCCAGGGGAGGTGACACCTTGAGGTTGGCATTGGCAGAGAGGAGGAGAAGAGGTATTCTCAAGCCATGATGGGGGAACCCCTAGGGCTCAGGTGACCCCACAGTCCCCGAAAGGTCAGGCCCGTGGCCCTGGCATCCTGCAGCCCCGCAGGTTGGGGCTGGCACCGCTGTGGCGCCAGCAGTGAGCAAGCATGCTCACCCGTGGGTCTCAGCCGGCACAGCGAGGCGTGCTCACGGCCTCAGCTTCTGGTCTTAGCTCTGCCACCTTTTCCGTTTTAGCGCGTCACCCCCTCCCTGAGCGCGTTTCCGAGATGGGCTGACCAGCCTGTGGGTTATTCAGAGAGCCCATCCGTGTGAAGGGCCTGGCACAGCACAGCAGACTTCACCCAGTCTGGCGTTTCTGGTGTCACACGCAGGTGACCCGTGGGGAGCGAGAGCTGGGAGAAACCGGTCTGAGCTTGCCCCGCGCGGCAGCCCCGAAGCGGGGCGGGGAATGGGGCTCTTCTCCCCCACGCACCCAGCCCGGCCCCGAATCATTCTTGGATTTGGTGAGTGATTCATGACCTGACGCTGCAGAAAGTTGTGCTGGGCCGCAGAAGGGCTGCCCGGGGTTTGTGGTTTTGAACACAGAGAAGAATTCCCTCCTGGGCTCAGGGTAGGATAACTTACTTGTTGAGAGAGACATTTTCACAAAATAAATCCTTAGAGAAACCAGGCGCTGAGGCAGGGAGGCCTGGAGAGGGATTATCTAAATAAACCTCGTTTTTGAGGCTTCGGGCCGAATGATTTGCCTGAGCCTTTTGTTGCTTCCTTGTGCTCAACTTGAGGTCCTCAGGGACCCTGAGATCTTTTTCAATGGTACCAATGCAGCCTGAGTGATATCTCCATCATTTGGCCTCGATGGAATTCTCTTCAAGTGGGGCCATTGGGGTGTATCGTTCTTTTGACAAGTGGTTGTCATAATCAGTCTAATCTATTTTTTTTAAACAAGGTTTACATTTGGGGCAGGACAATTCTTTCCTTTGGGGGACCGTCCTGCCCATTGTAGGATGTTTAGCATGCCAGGCTGCAGCCTCTGTGGTCATCCTGCCCTCACAATCCTGAAAGTTGAGACCGGGCACGGTGGCTCATGCCTGTAATCCTAGCACTCTGGGAGGCCGAGGCGGGAGGATGGCTTGAGCTGAGGAGTTTGAGACCACCTGAGCAAGAGCAAGACTTCGTCTGTACTAAAAAATAGAAAAATTAACCAGGCATGGTGGCACACGCCTGTAGTCCCAGCTACTTGGGAGGCTGAGGCAGGAGGATCACATGAGCCCAGGTGTTTGAGGTTTCTGTGAATTAGGCTGATGCCGCTGCACTCTAGCCTGGGCAACAGAGTGAGACTCTGTCTCAAAAAAAAACCCAAATAATCCTAAAAGGTGAGACGTATGGCCCTGGGGGCCTACAGCCTATCAGGTCGGGAATGGTGCCTCTGTGGCTTCAGCACTGAGCGAGCGTTCTTGCAAGCCTTGCTTGTTGTAACAGCCAAACTGCCTCTACACATTTCCAAGTGCCCCGGGGGGGGGCACTGTGCCCAGTTGAGACCCACTAATCTCTCCACGGCCTCGTGTCCTGCGCCCTGAATGTCCTGCCCTTCCGTGAGCTCACCCTGGCCTTTCGTGCCTCCTGCCTTTGCTCCTGCTCTTCCCGCCACCTGCAACCCCCATTCTCTCCCGCCCCGCCCTCCTCCAGCAAGCAGCTCTCGGCATTCCGCCCGCTCCCCCACGCTTGCTGCCGTGGGTGGCCTTGGACTCCTTTCTTCAGCTTTCTGAGCCTCATTTTCCTCATCAGCAAAATGGGGAGCAGAGCAGAACTTCCTTCCCCTGGCTGCGGGCTGGTACGTGTCTAGTTCTTAACTTGGTGCCCAGTGGAGGAAGCACTCGGTGAGTGCGCGCCGCAGGATTGGCAGCCGGGCTCGTGCAGCCTGCCCCGCTCTGCCTGCCTCTGCCCCCGTCCCCCGGCCTCCCCGTGGCGGTGGAGGGCACAGGTCCCATCCTCCCCTGGGGTGCTGGCTTTGGAGGCCCCCCATCCTCTGATTCTGTCTGAGCAGCGGCGGCCTTGGGAGACATCTCCCTCTCTCCGTGGGGCTGCTGGGACCTGTCTCCCTAGCCTGACGCCTTGCGAGTCCGTGCACTCCGCTTTATCCCCCTCCTAAATCCGAGTTCCTGGAGGGGTCTGTTTTCCCTCCCCTCATGACACCTGGCTGCCCTCCCTCGGGCCTGCGCCCCCACCCAGGCTCCCTCTTATCTAAATCCTGAGCCCTCCTGTCTCCCTGCGGGAGATAAGGGATTCTGGCAAATTACCGTAGTTACATGTTAGGCGCTCACTGCCTGACAGGTAGAGTAACTCCTGGCACATAGTAGGCACTTAAATACTTGCCAAGGGAAAGTACTGTGCTGCCCCTCCGTCCCTCCTGTTTGGAGGCTTGGAGTAAAGGCTCAGAGGCTCGGGGAAGGCAGGATGTATTCACTGTGATGGCCTGGTTTCCTCCCAGGAAAAAAACTCCATCAGTTTCTCATGTCGGCCCGGGTGCGGTGCAACAATAAAAACAAAAGCGACCAGGATAGTGAACCTGCTCAGGAGCTTAAAATGTGCCGCACACTGGGCTCATGGCCTCACGTGCCCATCTCTGAGGGGGGCTCTGTTTTCCTCCCTGTTTCAAAGTCAAGGAAGCTGAGCTCAGTGTGATGAAGGCACCTGCCCCCGACAGGGACACGGTAGAGTCGGGACTTGAACCAGCTCTGTGCCACCAAGGCCCAGGTACACCCTCAGCACCCCACACCTCCTCTGTTTTATTTTACTCACAAACTTGTCCTGTAGCAGGTGGGAAAAGTGAGGCTCACTCAGAGAGAAGAGCTTATCCAAGGCCCCCTGGATGGGTGGGTGGGTGGGGTCCAAACCAGGACCAGACCCAGACCGCAGCTCCCAGGGTCCGTCCACATCACCCACCTGGCTCACGTCGGCCCAGGAGCCGTGTTGGCCTGCAAAGCTCTGGGCTTGTGCTGTGGTCGAGACACAGGGTCACTGACACCAGTACTGTCCTGGCTGATGTAGGAGGACGAGCAGAATGAGACAGGTGGGAGACAGACAGCCCTGTCTGCATTCAGGGTGGGCCCAGGACCAGTCGGGATATGGGGGGAATGTCGGTAGAAAGGGTTGGGAAGGGTGAAGCTGAGAGCCGGACCTCCATCCAATGTTCCCAGCTCCTGGGCCTCTCCTAGATCAGAAAGAGAACGGGCTTTATGAGAACAGGGTTTAGGGACTTTCTGTTGTAAGTGTTCTGATGTTGTCTTTCTTGGCAAAGAAGTTCAACCCCCACATTTGCCCAGGGGTCCTTGTTCCGTTCCTCTGTGGACTTTAGCTACACTCATTCAGTCGCCCATCTATTGAGCGCCAGCTCTGTGCCAGCATCATGCTCTTGGGAATGCATTGGCTGGTAATGGTCACATTAACCTGGGGCCATCAGTGGTCACATCACCCAAGGCTCAATGATGCCACCCCTAACATCCCGAAAGGCCACTGACCTCCAGTACCGGCTTCCTAGTGTCGGCTTTCTTCTGTTAGACCCAGGCTGAGGCACTTCACCTCTCTGAGCCTCAGTTTCGTCCTCTGTGAAAATGGGCTAGTCATCACTGCTTGATGCTACATTTGGGAGGATTAAAGGGGATGATGCCCCAAAGCTCTGAGTTCAGTGCCTGGCACATAGTAGGCCTCCGTCGCCACCTGCACAAATGGCAATGTCATCTGCTTCTGGACTGGGGCCCCCAGGCTCTGAGCCAAGGCAACCTGACCTGGTATCCAGGCAGCAGGTACTGAAGCTGTCTTTATCTGAACCCCCAAATTACAACATAAGCGTGTGACAAAGGGTTTATCATTGATTCGTGAATTTGTTTCTAATGGAATTCACCCAGTACTAAAAAGAATAAAATCACGTTTCATTATTAACACAGTGATTACCTTTATCCGAAATAATAAAATCACCCCAAATTGTGACTTCTCTAAGAAACAAATTGGGCTAAGGATATGAATAAAATCACAGTTCTGCTGTTTCTAATAAAGTTAAACATACGCCTGCACCTTGGCCCAGTAACTCCGCTCCCTGTTTAGTACAGCTGACCCTTAAATAACGTGGGGATTTGGGGTGCCAACACCCTCCCCCACAGTTGAAAATTCACATGTAACTTTTGACTCCCCCAGAACTTAACTAATCATGGCCTACTGTTGACCGATAACAGTCGATTAACACGTATTTTATATGTCACGGGTATTATATACTGTATTCTTACAATAAAGAAAGCTAGAGAAAAGAAAATGTTATTAAGAAAATCTAAGGAAGAGAAAATGTATTTACTGTTCACCAAGTGGAAGTGGATCATCATAAAGGCCTTCATCCTCATCATCTTCATGCTGAGTAGGCGGAGGAAGAGGAGGAAGAGGAGGGCTGGTCTTGCTGTCTCGGGGGTGGCAGAGGCAGAAGAATCCCACGTATCAGTGGACGCAGGCAGTTCACACTCGCGCTGTTAAGGGTCAGCTGTGTAAACCTGAACGACATGAGTGTGTATGTTCACAAAGACAGGTACCAGACTCGGGTGTTCACAGCAGCTTCGCCCGTAGTAGCCCCAAACCGGAAACAACCCGAGTGCCCATCAGCAGTGGGTCGATTGTGGTTTGTGCACATGATGGGACAAAAAGGAACACCCTGCTGTAACGGGCAGGGCCCAAATCTCGAGTCCGTGATGCCGAGCAAAAGAAGCCAGACACCAAAGGACACACAGAGTGGTTTCACTCACAGGGACTTAAAAGCCAGGCGAAAGTGATGGACGGTGACTAGTCAGGACAGTGGCTGCCACGGTCAGGGAAGGATGGTGATGCGGCAGGGGCATGAGGAGCTTTCTAGGTGGCAGGTACGTGGGTATATACGTTTGAGAAATCCATCAAACTGTAGTCCTAAGATCTGTGCACTTCATATAAGTTATACTCAATTAAAAAATAAAAATTCCAAACAGCATCCCTCCCCGAACTTTCACTAGTTTTCCTTTGGACAAGTGACTTCACCTCACCGAACCTCAGTTTCCTTCATCTCTAAAAGGGGGTGAGAAACCCCTGCACCGTGGGGTCGAGAGGATGCGATGAGATAACTGCAGTCTGCGCAGGGGCCTGGCATGCAGGGGCGCTCGGCAGTGGGGGCCTCGGTGGCCGTGGTCCGGCAGGACCCAGGCTGGGCCTCGGAGAGATCGACAGCTGTGAGCACAGGAGGGCCTGCCGCCTGCCCACGGGCAAGGCTGGTGTGCCCAGCTGGCGCTCCCCTTGTTTCCCTAACAGTCTCCAGCTTATCTGTCAAAGCCCATCTCCCCACCCCCTCCGCACCCCCGCAGTCAGCCTGCAAAGTGGGGATGCGGCGGGACCAGGATGTTTAACTTCCCAATGTGCCACCGAAGCTTGGTGCGAAAGGCCTCCAAGCACGTAGTGATCGGCCCTGCTCTGATGGAAATCCGGTAATGACTGGGCACCTGCTTGCGCCAGGCGCTGTGCCAGGGGCTGGGGTGCAGCGGCGGAAAGACCACGCCAGACACCTGCCCATGTGGACCTTGGAGCCTGGCGGCAGATCAGACGGCCATCAAAGAACAAACCTCACAGATGTGGGACAATTGCATCTTTGACAACTGCTCCAAGGGAGGTGGTAAGGGAGGATTGGTCTGGTAGGGAGGCCAGGGAAGGCTTCCTGGAGGAAGTGGCACACCAGGACAGCCTGGAAGATGAGTGGGAGTTGACCTGGCTCAAAGCGAAGGGAGGGTTGAGCACCAGCTTGAGCAAAGACCCAGCAGAGTGTTAGCGCTGGCCAAAAGGACCCGGGGTGGCTGGAGCTGAGAGGCAGAGGTAGAGGAGGAGGAAGCAGGATGAGGCCAGAGAAGCCTGTGGGCTGCTGCTCAAGCCCCACCCTGTACGTCTTCATACTTGGAGCAACAGGAAGCCATTCCAGTGTTTCCTGTAGGGGAGAGATGAGATCCTGAAATTGGCCTTTTGCAAAGAATAACAAAACCTCCACTATCGACCACCTACTGTGGACCATGGACCATGCTCGGCCCCCCTAGGCCCTCCAAGCACACTTCTAAATCCTGACCACCTCCTGCAAGGGAGGTCTCACCCCTGCCTTTCCAGATGGAGAAGCCAGGTCCTGAAGGTGTGAAGGGGTTTCTTCTTGACCTTCCTGCGAGGGAGTGGAAGAGCCGGGATTCAGACCCCGCTCTGTCTGAGGCCGCGTCCACACGCTTCCCACTGCACCCCATTGACACAATGACCTTGGGGTGTCGATCTCTTAGCTTTTGCCTGCTTTCCTCATTCCTGGATGGGGTGAGAACCAGCCATGCCTTCCTTCCAGGAGGTGTTTCAAAGTCGGATGAAATGAAGGAAGAAGTGACAGATAGAGCAGGTGAACCCTCAGTCCAAGCCTCTTGTTTTATAGAGGGGGAAACTGAGGCCCAGAGAGGGGGATTGGCTGGCCCCAGATGACACAGCCAGTTAGACGCAGGGCTGGGATTGAAACGCAGGTTTCCGCATCAGAGGCTGCACACCAGAAACCCGGGCGGACGGGGAGAGCTGCCTTCTGCTCATCACTGGGCTGGGTGCCCGACTGCGGCGGGCTCATTCTATCCATCGTGGTCAGCAGAGCCGTGGGCCACAGATAGCCCAGGCCAGGTTCATCGTGTTAGTAACGGCTGGAGTTTATTAAGCTCTTTCTGTGTGCCGAAACACTGTGCTAAGTGCTTTTACTGAACTGTGTTATTTAATCCTTGGTATTGCCCCCAGGTGGGGAAGTGGCTTGCCCAAGGTCAGACTTGAATCAGGGTCTGTTGATTCTAGACGGAGTAGGCTGTTCCAGGGTCTCCTTGTCATCCTGGTAGGACAGATCTCGAGGGGCTTGAAATGCCAGCTGCCAATGACTTTGCCAGCCACAGGCAAGGGAGGGAGGCGCTCTGATGACTCACCCACCCAGGGGAGCAACGCAAACACCTTGGGCTGGCATGGGGCCCGTGAGCTGGCATTGCCAGACCCCCAGTCATCGGGGAGCTCTGCCAGCAGGGGCGGCCAGCAGGGGAGCAGGCAGGCAAGTTGTCGGGATGCCTCTGCCGTTAAGGGACTCAGGTGTGACCTGTCTCGTCACCTGGCATGAACTCCTTTGCTTCCTTTTGTCGGTAGCCTGAGCTCTAGAACCTGTCATGCTGTGGAGCTGAGCAAGTCTGCTCGAAGAAAAGGACAACGAGGTTGGGTGTCCCCACCCTGCCTCTGATGAGCTGTGTGACTTTGGGCAAGTCACTTCGCCTCTCTGTTATTATCTTCATTCAGCACATGAAGATAATCACACCTGCCTGATAGAATTGTGTGAAGCCATTGAGAAACCACAGGGAAGGGCCTGCAGAATAGCACGGCTGCTGAGAACCAGTGTTACTCTAGAGCCAAGTTTCTTAGTTCAAATCCTGGCTCCACTACTTGCTAGCCGCTTGAGCAAGCTATTTAATCCTGTCCCGCTTCGGTTTCCCTATCGGTAAAATGGGGCGAGAAATCTTAACTATGTCACTGGGTTACTGTGAACATTCAAAGTGTTGCCACACGTAAAGCTCTCCCTTAATGCCTGCCGCAGAGTAAGCATCCAATGAGTTTTGACTGTTTTTGTTCTTATTTCCCTTCACCTTCCCTTCTCAACTTGCTTCCTTTCTCACCTTGGCTGCTGGGAAGCTCAGAACAAACATTGCTTCCTTATTAGGTTTGTGGAAGAATTTTCTTTCCCTTACCTAGAAGGGTTTTCTGGGTGCTCTTTTTAGATAAATTTGATTCACATGTCCTGATACGTATGTGTGTGTGTTTGTGTGTATATATGTTTATTTAGATTTATTTAAATTATAAAGTTCCCATCAATTCTTTCTAGAAATAGCAGAATATATAGTATTTCATGAAAACCAACAGGGTAGGCTACACATGTTGTGGGGCCTTTTGTCTGTGGGTTTCTTGTCATCAGGGCCTCTCATGCATTCCCTCGTACTTTGTGGCTTTGCTGGCTACCAGGATGTTGGTGCATTGGAAAGAAGAGGAACAGAGGGCTGGGACTGAGTGGGCTGTGCATTGCTTCTGGAAACCTCCACCCCCACCCTCACCCCACTGCCTAGCCCAGGCGTGAGCACATCATAAACATCCAGCAGAAACCTGGAAGTGCATCGAGGGCTTCAGACCACGGTGTTCTGTCCCGTGGGTGATGACAGAAGCCACAGATCCACACGGCGTCAGCTCCCGCCGAGGACAGCGGTCCCTCCTGGCTGCTCTTTGAGGGAAGGGGAAAGGAGGCTGAAAGCTCGGGACGGAGAGGGGAAGAACGCTGTCTCCTCCCTGTCTGCAGGGTGGCGTAGGTCCACCAAGCCGCTGCTTCATTCGTTCATTCATTCCTTCAGCTGGGCCTCCATTGGGTTTTAGACCCTACGCTGGGATGAGTCAGCCGGTCCCTGCCCTCAGAAACACCCAGAAAGACGCGTAGACGGAGGAAGGGGGTGAGGAGAGCGTGCGTGAAGTGCCAGGGTTCCTGCGATCGAGACACCCGGTGCGACAGGGGACTTTGCTCTCAGATTTGGGATTCATTTGTAACGACAACAATGACTGTCATTTACCGAGTGCTGACTACGCGCCTAGAGGTGCACGAAGCCCTTAACCTGCACTGTCTCATCGATCGCCCCCCAACCCTGAGTAGGTGGTTTTATCCTTACTTGGCAGAGGAGAAGATGGACCGGAGCAGGGGTGATTTGCCCAAAGTCCCACAGCAAGCAAATGTCGGAAATGGAATTTAAAGTCCAGAATCCTTATCTGAACTCCCATCACGTGCTGGCTCTCCGTGAGAAGAAATGCATGGGGTGGTTTACATCGTGGCTACCCAAGAAAATCCAGGGCCAGGGGTGGCCGTGGCAGGAGGAGCTTTTCAGCGGGAGGACGGGGCGTGGGCTGGGATGGGTGCTGTGGCCCAGGCCCCCTCCGTGGCATCAGAGGTTTGCGCTCGTCCCTTCCCAGAGCCCTGAGTCACCAGGCCCAGACTTCAGACGTTCTACCGTCTCCTGTCTGCCCGGGTGTTGAGCAGAGCGGGCTCCGGCGGAACACGGAAATGGCATTAAATAACGCTGAATCACTCCGCAAGAAAGTTCCCCTTCCCTTTTCCTCCATGCCTGCTGATTACTCACGGGGAAAGTCTCTGTTTCCTGCCAGCATGTCTCTGACGCCTCTCTGACAGCCTCTAATCTCCCTTTTCAATTGGGAAAAGCAGACCTCGGGCTCAGACCCTGCTAGGGAGCCGGAATGCCATGTTATCTTGTTTTCCTTGTGCATACTTTAGTTTATGTGTTTTTATTTAACAAACACATACGCGGCACTTCCTAAGTGCTTTACAAATATTGCAGATATTTTATCCTCATTACAACTTCATGAGATAGACAGTATTCTTCATCTTACAGATGGTACGTGGAGGCACAGAGAGGTTAAGACACCCAGTGAGTGTCAGAGCAAGGATGATGACCCCAAGTGGCTGGCTGCAGAGCCCATGCTCTCGACCACCTCCCAAACTGCCTCTGGTTAGAGGGCTCGGTGCCGGCTTTCTTCTAATTCCAGTAGCAACCTGATCTTCCTTTCCTTTTTTCCCTTTTCCTTTACTGAATTTATTTCAGTAAAAATAGGCGGGCCAATTTAAAATAAAGAGTAGTTCAAGTGGTTACCTAGACATGGCCAAAGTCCTAGCAATAGTCCGGGAGCAACTGCAGTTTGAAGAATGCTGGCTAGTCCAAGCCCGCCATTTGCTGGAGGGAGGAGCTGAAGCCCAGAGAGGGAATGGGACCTGACAAAGGTCACACAGCGACTGAGCCTGTAAGCCGCTGGGGCAGATGGGTGCTCTCACCTGCCGCCCACGCCTGCCGTCTGCTTCCTGATGGGGCCCCAGGCGGCGGGAGTGCAGAGGTGTGCTCACCTGCGCAGGCTGTCCCGCGCTGTAACAGGATCCCTGTGATCTCTGCTGTGCCCGGAATGGGCAGGTCTGAGCCCCGAGGCCCAAGCCCAAGTCAGCATTTTGGCCACTGCTGAGTTGACTTCCGTCGTCTGTCTCTGCCTTCTCTCCCAGGTCTCTTGACAGCCTGGGCCGGGCAGCTCTGTCCAAAGCCTGCCGGTCACTGCTCACCTTTCTTACCTTCATGCCTTTCCAGAAGCTTCCATGGCCTCTGCTTTGGGAGATGTGCGCTGACCTGGGTTCAAACCCTACTTCTGCTCCACGCCCACTCTGTGGCCTTCCTTAGGACGCTTAGCCCCCCGAGCTGTGCTGTCCTCGGGGTAAAGTGGAATTTGCCAGATCAAGGACAACTGGCTGGGAGGATGCGTGGGGTGAGACGCACCTGACACCCAGAAAGGCAGGGGCGATGCCACTGCTCAGCTCCTTTCAGAGTCACCTCACGGCAGGGCCACCTCTTTGTCATGGAGGCCACCAGGCTTCTACTCCATGAGGGTCCTGGGAAGTGGAGCATGAATTCGGGTCATCGTCCCCATCGTAGAGATGAGTAAACCAAGACCCCAAGTAGGGGGCCGGCTTCGCTCAAAATCAGGCACTGGTCTGGAATTCCACCCTGTGGACAGCGGCTGTGGACGCCGGCCCCGCTCACTAGTTCCGTGTGGCCTCCGGTGCGTCAGTCCTCCCTCCCAGCCTCCAGTGAAACTACCACACAGGGTCATTATGCGGCATAAACGTGATGAATGTTCTTGAAATGTCGGCAGAGCTCTGCAGGTGTTATTTATGACTGTCTTTATGCCTTGTGTAGACACAAAAATCACCGTGCAAAAGTCTTTAACAGTACTGCACAGACAGATGGACACACAAGGAAATTAAAACTCACCTTTTAGTAAGAGCCTCTGAAAAGGACCTGATTAGAATTGGATCCAGCCGATGTTTTGCTTCCCATCCATTCTTCCAGTCAACAATCTCTTTTCACCCACTACGGGGTGAGGCGCCGTGGTGTAGGAGAAAGCATGAGGCCCAGAGTTGAGTAACCCCTCATTTATTTCCTGGCTCCCCCACTTCCTGGCTGTGTGACCCTGGGCAAGTTGCTTCACCTCTCTGAGCTTCAGGTTCCTCATCTGTAAAACAGGGATGCCTCTCCAGGTTGTTACAGGGATTAAATGAGTAGCTGCATGTAACATGCTTGGCACACATCCTGGCCCATGGGGAACACTCGATAAACAGCGGCCATTCTTGTCATATAATCGCTACGCACTGGGTCCTCCACTGGGCTTTCATGGCCCAGTCAAGTGGTTTTGGCAGACATGTGAGTAAGTCAGTCCCATGCCCTGATGGAGGAAGGTCAGGCCCCAAACCCAGCCTGGGTGGCCAGGGAAGGCTGCCCTGAGCCGAGTCCAAGGGGACGTCCAAGGGCGGGCCAGAGCCGGGATCCGGAGAGGGGCCCTTGTGTGCCTTTGGCTGCGCAGGCTGCGTTGGGGGGAGAGGCAGGAGACGAGGCTGCTGAGTGGTCGGGCCCCCTGGGGACACTTTGTCGGGAGCTTGACAAGGTTAAGGATCTTCCTTGAACATCCTTCACTTCCCCTCAGTAACCTGGTACGGATCTATCATCCCGGTATTTATCTAAACCCTTGCTGGACCCATCTGCATCCTCCGCCTCTCCAGCTTCTCGGCGTAATGAACTCCAGATGTGGCGAAGGGGCCTTCCCCGAATCTCTGCCTGCAGCCCGAGGGTGCTGGGATGGAGGGATGAGTCCTCGTCCACCGGCTGCACGTCCCCCTCCCACGGGATGGCGAGGACTTCGAACCCGCTCCCCAACCTCGGTTTCCCCTTCGCACTCGGCAAAGACACTCGGATCCGAGCTGGCATTGAGCCCCTGGGGGTTCCAAGTCTCTGCAGGGCATCCATGGGCTCCTTAAGGGGCACCCAGGGCCATAGGGGTGCCACCCCACTCTGGCCACCCCAGGAGAGAGACGGGCAGGAGCTCTTTCAGCCCGCAAAGATACCGGCAATGTCCCCTAGCCAAGCCGGAATGCCGGGCTCGAAGGAGCTCAGCACCGTTTCTGTCCTGCGGTTCCCCGTTGTCAGACTCAATTTCCGCCATCTCGAGCCACGTTCTCACTGTTGTTGTGTAAATGACTCACTTTTGTATTTACTGGAGTAAATGTATTAAGATGGAAAGCCCGTATCGCTGCCGTAAATAAAACACCAGTATCTCTTGACACAAACAGAAGGTACCTGCAACTATAAATACAACGGGGCAGGGCGATTACATTCGGCTCCAGCGAGATGCTCCTCTCCTGGCTGGGCTCCCGCAGAAAGGAGGGGAGCCTGAGACGAGGGTTCAGGGGACCAGAGAGGGGCATGGGGCGGCAGGCAGAGATAGCGCCAGGGCGTGCCGTGGAGCTGAGCACCGCCGAGGGCAACCGGGACCTGGCGCAGGGCCGTGGAGACGGCACCATAGCAGCGCGGCCCGCCCTTCCTTGCAGGTCTGGTCGGCTGCAGGTGAGGAGCGGGGGCTCCTGCAGGCCCGGGGCAGAAGAGAGAGGTCCGCAGGTAGGGGAGGAGCACCGGGGGTGGCTCCACGCAAGGCCCCGAGCCCCAGGCCGGCCCTGCCGCTCTCTCTTTGGTAAAAAGGACCAGCGTGTTTCGGAGGTGTTAGTCTCAGCAGCCCCAGCGACGACTTTCTCTTTGAGGGATCATCGGATGGAAGAGAATTGAAAAGGGAAAAACGTTCTCACTTTAGAGCGTCCTAGAACGCAGTGTCATGTTCCTCTAAATCCTCCCGCAGGCTGCCCCCGGGAGAAACCTGAGGTCCCAGCGAGCGGGGCAGGGACTCGTCCAAGGCATGTGGCAAGCTAGAACAATCGCATCTCCTTTCACTGCACTGACCTGCCTTCCCTGAATTCATCTATGCTCACTTTTACCATTTTTTGTAAACAAAGGCCAGGAAACATTTTTAGATGGATGCAGGGGAGGGAATCCCCAAAATCGAACGGGCAAGAGCTACCTGCAGCTGACCCGTGGTCCGGAGCAAGAAGCCAATGCCGAGGAAAGGCCCATCCGTCCGGCTGCTCTGCCCTCCTCCTCCCCAGGCCCAGCGCCCTCAGCGTGCGTTTCTGAATTCCTGATATTAGGGGATTGACACAGGACAGGGAGGGGACCCGTGTCACTAGGAGGGACTTCTAGGGGGAGCAAGGTGCACTGGGTTTGAATCTTCACTCTGCCCCGAAATGGCCACGTGACTGTGGACAATTACTTCACCGCCGTGTGCCTCAGTTTCCTCATCTGTAAAATGGGGATAATACAGGGCCCGTCTCAAATGAGTGTTTAGATGAAATAATTTAATACTCAAAAATGGTTCCCACTGTGCCTGGCACAAGCACTGTGTTTGCTTGCTGGTATTATTAATATTAATATTATTATTATTATTAGGTACAGTGAAGAAAGGAAGGAAACTAACATTTATTAGCATTTAGTCCTTACAAATGGCCAAGTACTGCGCCTGCGATTTGCACAGCTCCCCTTATGCAATCCTCTCAACAGTGCTAGACGGGTAGTTCTTTGTCCGAGAGCGTAAGTGACGAGACCAGGGTCACGCCGTTGTGGGGTGCAGCCGCATTCTGACTCTGGGCACTCGGATGTTCGCTGCATGGACGCAGGCAAAGTGGGAAGGTGGGATCATGTGGTTAAAAGGGCCAAACCCGGGGGGCCGAGGGCTTCGCGGCTGGGGTGGGGGCTGCCGGGCTGCAGGGGCCGCTGGGGCTAGCTCAGGAATTCCGGGGGAAGACGTTTGCACTTTCTCCCGCAGGCGCTGGGGAGCCACTGGTGGGTCATGCGCAGGGAGTGACATGACAAAGGGGGTGTCGGGGAAGGCCTGTGTGGCTGCGGTTTCAGGATGGATGGGCGGCGGGAAGGTCGGGAAGGGAGGCAGGAAGCTCAGCCGGGCGGCTGGCCTGGGAAGGTCCCCCGAGGGATGCAGAGGGAGCCTTCAGTCAGACTGACCCCGGGACCCTGGGGCCAGACCCCCTGGGTCAGGGCCCAGGGCTGAGGCGCTGAACGGGCCCCCAGACCCAGCCCTCTGCCCTTGGCCCGTGTGGGCCTTATCGGGGAGTCTCCGGAGGGCGTCCCGGCTGGCTGGAGCAGGCCTGTCCCCCACAGATTTATGAGGTGCGGGGGAAGCGTCGGGGGCGGCGGGTGTGTGAGTCTGGGCTGGTGGGAGCGGGGAGAGCCGGAGGATGTTCTCCGGCCCACGGGCATGTGTCGGCCCCGTCCCCACCTGGGAACGCACCCCACGCCACTCCACTCACCAGGCCCAGAGCAGGGCTGCACCTGCTGCCTCAGTTTCTCCTCACAGACACCCTGAGGGGTGAGTAGGGGAGGACTCCATACGAGAACCTTAGACATGAGGAGGCTGTAGAAAGAATGTTCTGGAAGCTTCTATACCAGGGTCAGAAGATGTCTATGATACGAAAGCAGGTTAAGAACAGTGTGCCGCGTGTGGTTCCATTTGCAACGTTCAAAGGAATAAATATGCATTTATGCCTCTAGAAATACATTTTATGTGCAGTGAAATGTCTAAATGATACCTAATTGTGACTGCTTCTGGGGAGAGAGCTTTGACTTTTCACTTTATACCCTTCTATATTGTTTCAATATCTCATAATAAGCGTATACTTTTTTTCACTTAAAAACGTTTCTTAAAACCCAGAGTAATGGTAGGAGGAGATGATGGAGAGAGAGGGTGTACCTTCCCCGTGCTCATGGGTGGTGGGGGGTTGCTGTTGTGAGGGTCTGAGGGTGCCCGGGGTTTGGGTCGTCCTTTGCTGAGAGCCCCGCCCTCTGAGGGACCCCAGCCTCACCGGGGAGACCGTATGACGCCCGTGGAGGGGCTTCTCGGATGACGCAGGTGCTGGCGGTTTCCAGGGCGCGTTGAGGCGGGTGGGGACCGTCAGGGAGGGTTTCCCAAAGGCAGTGGCCACTGGCGAGTGATAAGATTCGACTAGATGGGAAAAAGAGCCAAGAGCATTCTAGAAGGGAGGCTAGGAGCAGACTCTGCGATCAGATAGGCGTGAACCCAAGCTCTCTGACTTATTAGCTGGGAGGCCCTGGGCAAACATTGTCATCTCTCTGAGCCTCAGTCTTCCTGTCTGTGCAGTGGTTATCCTAATTATACTAAAAACCAGGCCGTGCTTATTACGTGCAAGCGATTTTTTTTTAGGTATTGGGATATTTTTTAGGTAGGGGGAGGGTCCCTGAGAACTTGAGAGCACCCTGCCGGGTATCCAGGGCCCCAGCCTGGAAAGGATCATGGTGGAGGGGTGCAGAGGGGCACAGTGCCTCCTAGTAGGGGGCTTCCTGGGCAGCTGGATGAGATGGCAGTGCCAGGCAGTCCTTGGATCGAGGTCCACCCTGGCGTGGGTATCCCGCGGCAGCTGGCACTCTCCCAGGACGTCCGCAAAGCAAGACACCAGAGGCCCCTGCACCAGGCCCAGTCTGTGAATCTGAAGCCAATGCCAGGTTCTGGCGCTGCCTGGGGCCTGAGGGATGGGACTCACGCCCAGGGCCGTCTCTCACTCATGGTCTTTCCTTGCATGATTAGGTTCCCTCTCTGGGCCTCAGTTTCCCCCTCTGCAACATGTTGGGATGGGGGGCCAGCTGGACCCCTCTCTGTGGTCACCTTAAGCTTTTATAGTCGGTGAGGCTGGAGCTGGTCGTCTGAACCAGTGTGCATCCTCACCCCCCCGCACGGAGCCGTACCCGTGCAGGGCGCCCCCAGAATCTGCTGATGGATGGGTGGCTGGGCGAGCTAACTAGTTAACTAGTGAACATACCAGAAAATGACTGAACGAGATAATGAATACTCCAATACCCCCACCCCAGGGCCTTGCACTGGCTTGGAACAGTTTCGCGAGCTGTCTTCCTGGCTCCCTGCCTCACCTGCCGCGAAGCAGCCTGCAACGGCACCAGACCCCGAGGCCGGCGTGGCCACTACTCACCGAGGGCCTCGAGCAAACCCTTGGCCTCGCCGAACCACAAACCGCAATTATCGCATCTGTACAATGGGGGCGGCGGGCCTCGCCTGTTTCCTTTGTGCGGCTCAGGCACGCCCTGTGCTCCTCTCTGTCCGGGAGCCTGGTGCCCTTCATTGCACTTAACGGTGGTCTGTCTGCCCTCTCTCCTCCCTGCCCCCCACCCCATCATCTGCCTCGCCCCCAGGGCTGGAGCTCATGCCTCTTGGAGTCTGCCCGGCTCAGCGCAAGGCCTGTCCAGGCCTCAGGGAGCGTCTGATGAATGAATGAATGTCCACGCGCAGGGCTGTTGTAAGGAGAGCACCAGAGAGTGACGGGAAAGTGCCTCGCAAGCTGTGAAGCGCTGTGCCCAAGTCCACTGCTGTCGTCTTTAAGGAGGCTCAGCCGTGGCCAGGTCCACACCGATGGCTCTGCCCGCTGCCTCCCTGGCTAGGTGGCCCTAAGCCTTCGAACAGAGAATTCAAAGCCATTCCCACCCTCGACCCGCATTGTGTTCTGTGACACACTTTAGAAGAGGTGTCATTCTCACAAGGGACAATTAGCAGCTCCCCTTCCTTGATGACAGTAGCACCCTCTGGAGGGACCCCCTCGCCAAAGCCACACTGGCTGCCTGATGGCTCCGCGGCAACAGCAGGTCTGGGGCCGGAGCAGGAGAGCGTCTGCCCCAAGCCCCGCCCAAGCAACACTCTGCCCGTCAGCCTAAGGCTTGCCCGCTTCACAGTTTCAAAATGCATCCGCATCCTCTCATTTGCTGTAGATGCCGAACCTCCGAGGCAAGTCAGACAGATAGCACAACTCACCCATTTTACAGCTGAGAAAACTGAGACATAGAGAAGTTCATGCTTAGCTTATTCAGAGCATAATCCAACCCAGCCTCACCCTCTTAGATCCCCCAGTTTGGTGGGGGTGGGGCCCTCAGAAATAATTATATCCCTGTTGGGGGACAGGGTGGAGGCCTGAGGGAGCCCAAGAGATGACCTTTTAGCCAGGCCCGAAGGCCGAGCAGAATTTTGGCGGGTAGGGTGGGCTAGGGGGCCTTTGGGCTAAGGTCCATTCCTGGCATGGCAGTGGGGCCTGATTTTGAGGGACAGGGACAGCCTGTGGCAGCAGAGGCAGAGTCTTGATCACATCTGTTAGGGTTTTGCTTCTGAAAGCTCCTCCTGCCCCACCTGTGTCCCTCTTCCCCGGCTTCGGCGGCTCCACCCTGTGCCCAGGGAGCAGCCTCCCGCCTCCCAAAGCCCGAGCCCCTAGGGATCTGCTTCATGTCATCGCGACCACAGGAGGGAGGTACGTGCCACGCTCCTGCGTCTGGGGTGGTGATAAAACAGGGGACGAGACACGGGAGGCCAGGCCAGCTGAGCACACCCGGGGCCTGCGTGAGTCGCTGCCACCACTGCGGCCCGTTCTCCTCTGCTCTGCTCCAGGGGCCTCCCCATTGTCCCACCCCAGGAAACTGGTCTTAGGACACTTGTGATGGTGGCCTTGGGGCAGTTATAATCACCGCCTTTGAAACATGGCTGTGTCTCAGTTGGATTTAAGGTCCGCAAGCCTGCGAGGGAAGGTCCCATTTTTCCAGATAAGGAAACTGCAGCTCAGAGAGGTGAATGCACTGAGCCGAGGCCACACAGCTCGGCCCGTGGCCCAGTCAGGTGATGCCAGCTGCCTCCAGAGCCAGTGGTCTTGCCAAGCACAGGTCCGTGGGCTGCCCCAGGCTGGCTGCATCAGCTCAGCTGGGAGGCTTGGTGACAATGCAGGTCCCCAGCGGCCAATCACCAGCCTGCCCCCACGATTCTAGTTCCTTTGGTCGCGTGGGGATAAGGGAAGGCCAGGGCTGGTGTGTTTTAAAAGTGCGCGAGTCCAGTGTGACGCACGGCCGGCTGCCACCTTGTGCCACCACCAAACGATGTTAAAAGTGTGACACATGGTGGGAAGCGGAACACAAAGAGTGGAAAGAACACACCGGAATGTTGGCAGTGGCATGGAGCGGGGGAGGGACCGTGGGGGAGATGATGATTATTTTGTACCTCACGCTTCCATCTGACTTTTCTTTATTTTCCTAATTGTCTCTAATGAGCATGGGTCGCTTTTATAAAGGAAAAAATAAATAGCAGAGCATCTGGACGGGCACGATTTGGAGAGGGGTGAGAAGGAGCACTGGACTTGGGCTCACACAGACCTGGGGCAGCAGGCGGCTCTTGGGCAGGGCGTCCCCAATCTCCTGAGCCTCCGTGTCCTCATCTGCAGGATGGGGACAGGGCGACCTCACAGCGTGGCTGGGGGTGTAGATTAAGATCATTTCTCCCTTCCCCTGGCAGCTGTGCCCCTTACACTGGACGCCCTTTCCTGCCAATGTCCAGCTAGAGCCGCCCCCCCTGCTCAGGGAGTGTGTGGGCTGGCAGGGGCTTTCGGGGCTGCCTCCGCAAAGCCCATTCCACAGATGGGAAGACTGAGGCCCGGGCAGCCGCAGGTCTTGGTTGCTGGCTCTGGTTCCCCAGCTGAGGGAGGGGGCGCACATGTGTCTGCTGCACATCTCTCCCTGTCGGCGCCTTGCTCAGTGCGTGTGAGGGGGCAGCAAGTCACCATCTGTGTTTTCCAATAAAAGAAAATGAAAATTGAAGCACATTAAAAATAGCTCGATCGGGATTCCGAGCGGGGCTCTGAGGCCTGCTGTGGCAGACGCCCAGCCTGGCACCAACACACCCGGAGTCATCTGAGGGGAACATCTCCTGGTGGCTTATGGGAAGGGGTCAGGGTACAGGTGGTGTCCCTGGTGGCACCAAAGGCCACCGGGGACCCCTGATCCTTGTTTCCCAGCTCCCAGCTGCTGGTGTCCCACCGGAGACAGGAGGAGGTGGAACCAGAGCCACACGTCTCTGGGCAGAGTCTGGACACCCCCTCACCCTCCCAGGGCCCCAGAGCCCTCGGCTGGAGCCCCCGCCTCCCGAGGATGTCACAGCCATGCCCTGCGGCAGAGAAAAGGCAGCCTCTTCTGGGGACCTGGAGCCCGGGTTCCCAGCCCTCCTCCGCGCCGAATCCCGGTGCCCTGAGCAAGCCGGGAGCCTCCCTGTGTCCATCTCCTCCGCTGAACGAGGTCGTAATAGAGGCCAGGGCAGTGGCATGAGTGGGCTTCGGAGCCCCCCAGCCCCAGCTTGGCCCTTCCTGGCCGTGTGACCTGGGAAGCCCCTTCTCCTCTCTGAATCCCCGTGTCCTAGTTGGAAATGAGGATGATTTAGGAATGTCCCCCTAGGGGACGTGTGAGGGCACAAAATGAGACATCGGCAAATGCATGGCTCGGTGCCCGGCACGGACAGGGACTCCACCGGTGGCCATTGTTACAATCCTTCTCGTTATCGTGATTTTCTGTGAAATGAGGCTGTGACGGCCCGAGCCGCAGGAAGCATACGGGAGAGGGCTCTGCGCTGGCGACAGCTGCTCCTCACGAGAAAGGGGTGGCATTCGTCCTGCATGCTGGTTCCACTGAGTCCCAGTGTCGCTTCCTCCCCGCTGGTCCAGCTCTCTGCAGCAGCCTGTGCCTGTGACCGGCTGCTGTGCAGACCGTCCGTGGGCACACGAGGGGCCTGGCTCCTGCCGCGAGGCCCAGAGAATGCCGGGGCAGAGAGCAGCCCGGGCACACGGCCAGGCCACAGCAGAGGTCCATTGCCAGGACCTAAGTGGCCTGAGCGAGGACAGGGCAGCCACGGAGGACCAGAGGGGCCCAGGGCCGAGCAAGCAGAAGCCAGACCACATCCTGCTGGACGGCCTTGGGCAAGTTGCTTCACTTCTCTGAGCCTCAGTTTCTTCATCTGTAAAGTGGGGCTGATAATATTTTCTGTCTCAGAGCTTCGGGAAGGTTAGGTCCCAGATAGGGGTGGGCACGTGGTAAACACTGAATACACGGTAGCCCTGAGACAGCCCACCCCACCCTGCGTTCCCATCCTTCCAGAACAGAGACTGTCGCTGGGGCCACCAGTGACCAGGTACAGGGGACCAACATGGGCTCCAGCACAGCCCAAGCCTCTCCTGGATGGGCACCCTCAGCAGAGGGTCCGGGCTTTTTCTGAGCGGTGAGGAGCGCGTGTGCGGGGTCCGCGGATTAAGCCGCTGCGCATGTGCGGGAGACGACCGCTGTCTCCGCTGAGGGCGGTCGGTTAGTTTCCTGTTGATGCCGTAACAAATCGCTACCAACTTAGCAGCTTAAAACTGTACAAATTTCTTATTTTCCAGTTCTGGAGGGTCGAAGTCTGAAAGGGGTTTCACTGAGCTGAAATGGGTGTGGGGGGCACACTACCTCCGGAGGCTCCGGGGGAGAAGCTGTTTCCGCCTTTTCTAGCTTCTAGAGGCTGCGCCCCGGGACTCGTGTCTCCCTCCTCCAGCCTCTGCCCCGACCTCACATCTCCTCTCTAACGCTGACCCTCCCGCCTCCCTCTTAAGAGGTCCTTCCTGATTACACTGGGCCTGCTTGGATAATCCAGGATAATCTCCCTACATCGAGGTTCCTAATTTAATCTCATCGGCAAAGTCCCTTTTGCTGCGTAAGGTAACATTCGCAGGTTCTGGGGATTAGGACGTGGGCCTCTTTGGGGCCGTTATTCTGTCTGCCTCAGCCTAGGCTGGGGGGCCTGGCTGGTGTTGACAATAATAACATCATAACTTTTGTTTATTGAGTGACTGCTTTGTGCCAAGTCGTGTAGAAATTTGAGTTGTGATGACAAGTCAGCATTTTACTGAGCACTTGCTACAGCCAGGTTCTGGGCTAAGCGCTTTATGTGCATGATCTTGTCACAGCCACTTGCAAGGCGGGGACTAATCTGTTCCCATTCCACAGCTCAGAAAAGGAAGGTAGGGGCCTACCTGGGGCCAGTGGGCTAAGATGTGAGGGTCAAATCCAGATGGCTGCTGAGCTCAGTCCCTGGATATGCTGCGGGTTACGCTGCTTCCCCGGTGTCGGCCCTGACACCTGGGCGTCGCCCTCGCCAGGCTGGGGGTTCCTCCAGGTGGGGGTGGTGGCCGGGCAGAGGCACAGGAGATGCTCAGTGTTGGAGGGTGTCGAAACGGGAGGAGAGGAGAGGTGGGGAGGGTGGGCAGGGTGCTGAGGGCCGCGCGTGGGAGAAGGGGGTGGGCGCACGTCTGAGTCTCGGTCTGTGTCCCGGTGGAGAGTGGGGGACCCGCAGCCAGACATTCTGGGAGCCAGTTCTGGCCACGCCCCTGAGTGTTTGACGCCTGGCCTTGGCCCACGCCTTCTTTTCTGAGGCCGTCGTCCGTAGAAGGAGCTCCCGTTGCACTCTGCCCCCTTGCAAAGCCTTCGGGAGGCACTCGCGTGCTGACAAGGCGGACTGCGTCCCATGAGCACCTTGACCCTGGGGCCTTTCCCCCACCCTGGGGCCCTTCCCCAGTTCCGTCTTTCCGCCTCTCAACACGCTTTCTAGGACCCATTTCCTAGGCCTGTGTTGCTCTGAGTTCTAGGCCCCACACACTGCCACCTCACTATGGGATATCGGACCAAGCCCCAGACTGCCTCAGTCTTCCCATCTCTACATTGGGTGCTACCTTCATGCTGCGCCCTTGCCGTCCCTCAGGCCTCACCTGTGCCGTGACGCCGTCACAACCTCTGCAGGACCGACGAGGAGCTTCCCCCCCCCTGCTGGGGGAACCCCCCACTGGCCTGGGGCAGGGGCAGAGGGGAGAGAGGAAGAGGACCTCCAGGCAGGAGCACATGTCCCCCGTGCTCAGGCCGTCGGAGGCTCAGGGAGGATTCCTTAGGAACTCCCGGTTCGTGGCGTCCTCCATCAGGGTCTTCCCAGCTCCCCAGAGGGCTCAGCCGCAGCCAGTGGGAAATGGGCCAGATAATTGCAACTTTAAATAAGGCCAAGCGAGCGCTCCCTGCCAGGCCCAGCACAGGGGACTGTGAGC
>CAUYSK010015441.1:0-27400 GCA_963575035.1 Avahi laniger | reverse complement strand
AAACATTCTAGTGCAAGTGTTTTTTGATAAGATGACTTTTTTCCTGTGGGTAAAAAAATACTTTTTTGGAAAATAACTTCTTTTAATTTGGATAAATGTTCAGTAGTGGGATTGCTGGATCATATGACAGGTTTACTTTAATTTCTTTGAGGAATCTCCATTATATTTTCCATAGAGGTTGTACTAGTTTGCAATCCCACCAACAGTGTATAAATGTTCCTTTCTCTCTGCATCCACACCAGCATGTATTGTTTTGGGACTATTTGATAAAAGCCACTCTCACTGGGATAAGGTGATATCTCATTGTGGTTTTTGATTTGCATTTTCCAGATGATTAATGACATTGAGCACTTTTTCATATGTTTGTTGAGCACTAGTCTATTTTCTTTTGAAAAGCTTCTGTACATGTCTTTTGCCCCCTTTTTAATGGGGTTGTTTGATTTTTTTTTTCTTGCTGATTTGCTGGAGTTCTTTGTAAATTCTTGTTATTAGCCCTTTATAGAATGTATAGCATGCAAATATTTTCTCCCATTCTGTAGGCTGTCCATTTTATCTGTCAATTGTTTCCTTGGCTATGCAAAAGCATTTTAATTTAATCAAGTCCCATTTATTTATTTTTGTTCTTGCTGTGATTGCCTTTGGTGTCTTCTTCATAAATTCTTTGCTTAGGCTGATATCCAGAAGAGTTTGTACAACATTTTCTTCTAGAATTCTTATAGTTTCATATTTTAGATGTAAGTCTGTTATCTATCTTAAATTAATTTTTGTGAGTGGTGAGAGATATGGATCCTGTTTCAATCTTCTACATGTGGCCATCCAATTTTCCCAGCATCATTTATTGAATAGGGATTTTTTTCTCCAGTGTATATTGCTGTCTACTTTTTCAAAAATCAGATCGTCATGTGTGGATGGTTTTACATCTGGATTTTCTGTTGTTTCACTGGTCTATGTCTGTATTTCTGTGCCATTACCATGATGCTTTGGTTACTATAGCCATGTAGTACAGATTCTAGTCTGGTAGAATGATGATTTGTTCCTTTTGTTTAAAGTTGCTTTGGCTATTTGGCTCTTTTCTGGTTTCAAACAAAGTATAGAATTATTTCTTTTAATGTAGACCAAATCATTGGGATTTACCTAATTGTCAGACTTATTAAATCAGTTTTACCATAAAGACTCATGTGAAACATCTGACATTGAATTTTTATGAAAAATGATTTCCAGAAGCAATTAAAATAAGAAAATGACTACTTTCAGTGAAATGATTGATAAGACAGAATGCATTCAAATGAACCAGTATATCAGGATAAAGAAAATGAAATGTAGCTTCAGAATAACTAAATAGATATAAATTAGAATAGTCTAATTATTGACAGCATATAGACCTTCTTTCTGTTTTTAAAAGTTCACTATATTTAAGATAGTTATGAGTGATTTGTGATATTTTTATTATGTCATAATGTATGAGTAAAAATAGAAAAAATATGTTTTACTAGGTCAATATGTTAAATAATGAAAATGTATCCTTACTGTCAGATTGTTACAAATCATATACCTAATAGGTGATTTTTTTAATAGCACAATTTCTTTGCTATATTAAAAATATAACATTTATTTATTTATCTTCATTTTATACATAGTTTTCATCTGTCATGAGTATTGTATGTGTGAGTATGTGTGCATGTGTATGTGTGTGTGCATGTGTGTTGGAAGTATAAGTTATAGTTAGTAAACTTATTTACAATTAATAATTATTATGAATTTATTTTAAGATACATATATGTAGCTGGAGAGTGATTTTATCACTGCTTGTTTAGATAGCAAAATAACATTTTTACTACTCCTTGGCCCCAATTTCTTACATTTAAATCATTTTTATAGTCTCCATAATATTGTTGGGAAGGCATTTTATTAATCGGTGATTATCCATTAAAAGTCATGAAAGTGTATGGTCAGCTATATTTTGTTGGAAAGGGTTCACTAAAACTTTAAGAATAGACACCTGCTTCAAAGTTATCTGAAGTGCCAGAGATTGCGTTAAATATATTAAGTGTCTTTAATGCCAGAAGTCAGTAAAGAAAAACAAGTGGTTTAAAAGCTTTAGTTACTCCATGATCTCATATAAATCCATCTGTATGTAAAGTTATACATTCCTCAGGGAGCAATGCATCTGAAGTATACCTTTGGTTTTCAAAACAGCCTATTATAAACTACACATTTAAACATCAAAATACTAAACTTCAGTTCCTGAAAATAATGCTCCCTTATATAATAAAATTTATGAACAACAGATCATGATGGATTACTTTTTAAAAAAATCAATAAAAGTATTTCTAAGTTATGCAGCCAAAGACAAATGGTCAACAAGTACTGAAAGCATAAACCATTTTTATAGCTATTTGAACCATATGCCTACTATGACTTACAAGAATTAATTTTTTAAAATGTAACATAACATTATAGAAATAATATTTAACAGGCTATAGACATTTTTTTCTTCTTTCAACTCATATTTCTGTAGTGAAACTGCTAAAAAACCATTTGAAGTTAGCAGTATAATGACATGTAGTAGTTTCAGAGACCTCCAGAATCTACTTACTTACTGAAGAATGTTCTGCAAGGGACCTTAGAACATTGTAAGGCCCCGTGGGTCAATAGACTTCCTGTTTTGGTGAATGTTTAGTAATGTTAAAGATGCATGTTAAAGAGGGAGAACTGCAAACAATAAAATTATGTTACCTACAAGATTACAAACTATAAACTATTCATTAGACTCTACAGAAGAATGATTTATCAAAACAGCCATCATCATTTTACATAGTTTCTGCTCATTTTTATCAGTCTGATTATATTCTGTTGTTTCTTTTACAGTAAGAATATTCCAGAATATAATGTCACATTCTGTAATCCTAAAAACAGAAACACAATTGTATGTATCATTTTTCTAGTATTATCAAAATATTTTTATGCAGTTTTGTGTCAATCTTTCCTTCAAAATCACTGTCTTTGTAAAGTCCTATGCAACTGAGTGGCAGCTGACTAACCTGTGCATAGTCATTTGCAAGATCTGTCCAACAAAGACTAAAAGACTGAGGCACCAGACACATCTACAAAAGTAGAGGAGTCAGAAGATGAGTCAAACACAAATAATATTTAGCAAAGCAGAGACCCGAACTGTATGAAATAAAAAAAAGTCTGGTCATTGGAAGTAGGACATAACCAGTTATACATGTATAAAGGCATGGATAGCAGACATTTGTGGAAGCCTATTTTCTTTTGAATGCCCTTCCCATATTGAATGCATCCCTAATTTCTATCCTTAATTTCCAAGGTAGCAGGCAGAATTAGCTATTGAAGTCTCCTTTACCTTTAGGGTGTACACATATGGTCTAGGTGCTCTCCTTCAGGGGCACCCACTTAGAATTCCATTTTAGCAGAGAGAAAGTCAAATAACTCATTTTTATTTATAATCCATTCTTTGAATGGAGTGAGATGGAAACCCAGGCCAGCTAGTGACAGGAGCCCTGGATGCAGAGCTGAATATCTGGTGTCTGTAGTAACAAAGAGAGTAAACGCTTACAGGCAGTCCTTCAAGGCTAGTCATTTGTGCCTCCTAGAAATTCTATAAACTACTCAATATCCTTTAATAAATTGCTTTTGGATTAAACCAAGTAAATATAATTATATTTATTAGTTAAAGAATACTCCTCACCAAAGAAGATATAAAGATGACAAACAAACATATGAAAACATATTCTATATTTTTACATTATCAGAGAAATTCACATTAAAATAACAATGAGGTACCACTACGTACTTGTTAGAATGGGCAAAATCCGCAAAACACTGACACCATCAAATGCTGGCTAGGATACGGAACAAAGGAACAATTGTTCTTTGTAGGTAGGATTGCAAAATGTCACAGACACTTGGGAAAATAGTTTAGTGGTTTCTTACAAAACTAAACATACTACTATCGTATTATGGTATTTTGGTGTTTAACCAAAGGAGTTGAAAATGTATGTTAACCTAAAAGCCCGCACATGGATGTTTATAGCAGCTTTATTCATAATTACTAAAACCTGGAAGCAACCAAATGTCCTTCAGTAGATGAATGGATAAACAAACTGTGGTGTTATGAACCAATAATGGAATATAATTCAGCAGTAAAAGTAAATGAACTATCAAGCAACAAAAAGACATAGAGGAAACAAATGTATATTACTAAATGAAAAAAGCCAATCTGAAAAGGCTCCATACTCTATGATTGCAACTATATGATATCCTGGAAAAGACGAAATTCTGATAAAAAGATCAGTGGCTACCAGGAGTAATGGGAAGGAAGGGATAAATAGGCAAAGTACAGAGGGTTTTTAGGGCAGTGAAAACACCCAGTATAGTAACATAATGGCAGATACATGTCATTATACATTTTTCCAAACCCACAGAATGTACAGCTCCAAAAGTGGACCCTAATGTAATAATAATAATAATGACTGAGACAGTATGATACTACGTAAGTATGTAGGTATGTATTTGTGGGAAATATTTTTACCTTGCTTTCTAAAAAAGATGGATAAAGGTATATCTGGGTGACAATAGATTGATAAGATCAGAATGAAACTAACAAAAATACTGACTCAATTTCGAGCCTTTGAGAGTGGTTATGGGTTACTTATATCTGCCCTGAGCTACAAAAGAAAACAAATCAGAATTTGAAGCCTGAGTTAAACAAAGTGCTTTTTGCTAAATGATGAAAAAGTGATCCAGCGTATCAAAAGAAGCAGAGTGTGTATTCTGCAGTTTCTTGTTAAAGCTTAAAATATTTCACTGTTGCTCTTTTAATACAATTGTGTTTGCTTCCTGTCTTAGTCTCCTTTGTGTTGTTATAAAAGAATACCTGAGACTAGGCAATGTATAAAGAAAAGAGGCTTATTTAGCTCACAGTTGTGCAGGCTGAGAAGTTCAAGGGCATGGTGGAGAAGGTCCAAGGGGAAGCAGAGAGCATGAAGAGGAAAATGCCAAGGGCTGTCCTGGCTTTGTAACAATGCACTCCTGCAGGAAGTAATCTATTCCCCAAGAACTGATCCAGTCTCCCGACAACAAGAACTCAGTCACTACCTCAAGGATAACAGCAAGCCATTCATGAGGGATCTGCCCCTGTAAACCAAACTCTCCCCCTGAGCCCCACCTATTAAGACTGACATTTTGGGAAATAAATTTCAACATGAGTTTTGGTGGGGACAGACAAACTATATCTAAACAATGGCACTACCCTCATATCTTTATAGTTTATCGGTTGCCTGATAGTGGAAATTTCACTAGAAGAAAAAAGTAAACAAAATCAAAGTACATGTGGTGGGGACCAAGGAGGGAGAAATAGTTCACCAAATATTTTTCTTAAAGATTTTCATCAAGTTTTCCCTAGTCAATTTCTCTTAATCTGTAGTAAAAAAAAAAAATTAATCCGTCATCAAAAGACACATTTCCTTTTCTTATTGCAATATTTTCTTAATTCTAACATGCCACATTTTTTTCACAGTTTTACATTTCCGAAAGCAAGATGGATTAGACCAATGAATGTGTAGTATACAATTTTTATTCTTTTCTTAAATACCTGTTAGTGTGCCAATGAGTCTTCTTCCTATCTTAAAAACAAGAAAATAATAATTTGAGTAATAATCCATTTTATTAATGTTGATGAGAAAGTGATAGAAATATAAATGGTATATATAATCATGTTATAAAATAGCAGCGTTAATTGTCAATAGTGACAGGCACATGGATTAAAATTCCCAAGTGTGAGTTGCAGCATTTTCCATGCCACAGCAGATTAAACATGCTGTATCCTCTTAAAAGTATAATATACTCACAGTGTATGGAGCTATTCACCACTTTAATTTTGCAAGGTACTTTGAGTTCTTTATGAAAAAAGAGGAAAGGTTTTCCAATACGTGCTATGGTATTATTTTTGCTCTATAAAATTTTTTTCATTGGCCACAATTATAATAAAGAAGTAAAAAAAGGAAGTCTTATATTCACCTAAAAATAGGTAAAGCTTCCACAGCTTATTTTTTATTATAGTATATGGTTGGATGCCAGAGTCTAAAAATAATTTTACCAGGAAGGGATTGGCTTTGTGATAAAGTGTCTGGCTAGATTAAGAATACAAATGAAATTCCTATTCATTGTATTGTTATTGTCATTGTCCATAAACATTACATATTTAAAATTAAAAACAATAAATCTTCTTTAGTTAACAATATAACTTTAGGCCCAAAATATTGATATACTATGTTTCATTTTATGCACTATATTTTCACCTTAAGTAGATCAATTAATTTAATCTTACTGATTTAATTATTATTTATGCTCTCGATTTGCTTTTTATACTCAATTATATTTTTACATTGTTTCTAATAAAATATAATGGGTATGAAATATTCAATTTAGTCTTACTATGTTAAGATTGCTTAGTGTTCTTGTCCCACGGGATACTGCATATGAGTGGTATGCAGGCTCTGTGAATTTCAGTGCCATCCAAAGAGAAACCTTGCTGCCTACACTCAGCAGAGGTAGGTGACCTCTGTAATGGTACACCTTATATCAGTTTCCCAAGGCAGGTGTAACAAAATACCACAAACTTAGTGACTTAAACAACAGAGATGCATTGTCTCACAGTTTGGGAGAGTAGAAGCCTGAAATCAAGGTATTGGCAGGGCCATACTCCATCTAAAGGCGCTAGGAAAGGCTCTGTTCCAGTTCCCTCTCCCAGCTTCTATTGGTTTGCTGGAAATCTTTGGCATTCTTTGACTTATAAACACATCACCACGATCTCTGCCATTGTGTTCATGTGGCATTCCCCCTTTGTATGTTCTTGTTTATAAGGACACCGGTCATATTAGATTCGGTCTCATACCAGTGGTCTCATCTGAACCAAACTGATTGCATGTGCAATGGCCCTATTTCCAAACAAGGTCACATTCTGAGGTACTTGGAGTTAGGACTGTGATTTTTGGAGCATACAATTCAACCCATAACTCACCTCCATAATGTAGACCGTGGTACTTTCTTATTTATTCTATAGATTTAAAGCCTTTTTTTCTCCTAACATTCTTAAAAATTACATTTGCCTACAAAATGTTAAAGGCTTGAGCCAATGTATGACAAAATCTTGCCTTTTACTTTTTCCATTATAAAGGCATTAAGAAAATAAAAGCTTTAAAATTGAAATGATTTCTCATGATATTAATTCTTAATGTCCTTCTTAGATATGTTTCTTATGCTTAGAGGTAGCACTGAGGAGCAATGGGAAGACCATAGCATTAGGAACAATATAGATAATTGATGACGAAAGAGTTTGGAAATTATCTGCATTTGTAAAAGTACTCTTTTGTTGGGAAAAAAGGCTTATTGTCAAAATTCCTGCTATTGTTAATTTCTTAAATGGTTCTGACTACATTTTATTGTTTGTCAATCAACACTCCTTCCTTTCTATATCTTCAGAAACTTAAAACATAATATGTTCTCTATTAAAAAAAACCCCAGCAATTAAAAGATTCCTTCCTGCATAGTTTTGTTGTCTTTTTTTATAATTGAAGTTTTATAAAAGAAAAGTTTATGTTATTTTTTATGTTCAAATAGCATAGCATATTTTTAGTACTTTTAAAAATTGTAATTAAAATGAACTGTTATATTAGCTCTTATAAAATGTAGAAACAACAGCCTCGTACTCTCATAGAGGATACTTTTTCTTCTGAAGACATTTTGCCCTGAAAACACTACTGCAGGGCACCTAAATCACTACTGTTCATGTTATATAGATTGAAAAAGGTCATGCTCAAGCATCTCTTTCATTACACAGCCCATTAATCAGGAAATTGCTGCCTAGTTCTAGTTGAAGGCTTTTGATGTTAGAACTGTTTTTTTGTGGTTGGAAACTTCTGTCTGTGTTTTTTTTTTTCTTTTTCTTACAGTCTCTACAATTCTTGATGGCCCCAACAAAATTACTTGTGTCTTTTTTGAATGTAATTGTTGACAGAATTGTGTTGCTAAATTATGATGTTTAATAAACTCTGAAGTCTGATCAGCGCCTGTGTGTCTGAATCCATATTTATCTCTGTCATATCTGTATGTTTTCTGAAGATAATAACCAGAGGGGGTAAAATCATTAAGCAACTAACACATCACCTGATCAGCAATTTATTTCTTTATGAATATAATACCCACTATAGTGGGAGAAATGATTGGTATTTCATTCCCCTGGGCCAATTCATTACCTTTGTCCTGAACTAAAATTTTATTTTTACCTTAAACCATTGTTTCACTTTTAAAATAATTTACTATTCACTTTCTTTCCCTCTTTTATGAATCAAGATAGGACCTTAGATGATAAGCCAATCTCTTTCATAATATCAAGGATACATACAGCTATTAATTTGTGTGATACAGGAAGTCATTGTTTTCTGTTATACATATAAGACTATTGTATAATATAAAGAAGACACTGGGCCACAATGAGATTATCACCTAACCCCAGTGAGATTGGCCTCTATCAAAAAATCCCAAAACAACAAATGCTGGTGAGGATATGACGAGACAGAAATACTCTTACACTGATGGTGGGACTGCAAATTAGTGCAACCTCTGCAGAAAAGAATTTGGAGATATCTCAAAGAGCTAAAAATAGAAATACCATTCAATCCAGTAATAGGACTATTAGGCATCTACTCAAAAGACCAAAAGACATTCTACAATAAAGACATCTGCATTCGAATGTTTATGGCAGCACAATTCACTATTGCAAGGATGTGGAAATAATCCAAGTGCCCGTTAATTCATGAGTGGATTATTAAAATTTAGTGTATATATATATATATATATATATATATACACACACACACACACACAATGTAATACGACTCAATAATAAGAAACGACAGTGATCTAGAACCTCTTATATTTTCCTGGATAGAGCTTGAGCCCATTATCCAAAGTGAGGTATCACAAGACTGGAAGAACAGGCTCCACATGTACTCTCCATCAAATTGTCACTGACTGATCAACACTACGGTGCTCACACAGTCGTAATATTCTACAGGGATTAGCGGGGTGGAGGGCAGTAAACTCACAACTGATGGATGGAAGCGGTGAGTATTGCAGATGGAAAGGGCGTTCCTCTAATCCTTGCTTGGGTGAGGCAAAGACATAAAATGCAACCAAAATGTTTGTACTCTCGTAATATCCTGAAATAAAAATTAAAAAAAAGAAGACACAAGTTATACTCTTAGACATTTCAAGCAGATAACAACTCTGCACATTATTAATAATTCTAAAGCTTTGACTCTTCCATCTAATTCTGTTCAGTCTAATGCTATATCGTTAGTTTAATTTATTTGTCTATAATGCTACATATACATAAATTCTGTTCATAAACTCATTCTACTCCTCAACAACTTTAATTATACTTATTATATTATTCCTTAGGTTGAAAAAAGATTACAACTTATAAAATCATTGTATTGATTTCCATTATATTGGAAAGGCTAAATAAAACTCAAATCACTGTACCCAATACATTATATGTAATTTTATTTTACTTGGCACTGGTTTATGTAACATAATAATTTCCATAATAGAAGGTTACTATGTGAGTGTTATTCAGGTAGCTTGAATTTTCTTCTGGTCACTCTCTGGATAACATATGTTACCTTTAAAACTGTTCTTCCTGTTTTGAAATACAATGTTTAAGAAAATTTTCTTTGGCTTTATTTTCTAATGTCTGTTATGCCATTTGTCTTACACCATGAAAGTTTCTAAAAACATATTAAATTCTTTTATGGTTCAAAATTTTTGTGTGCTAAATGTTTAATGTAGTTACAAATTAAAACTGAGGACAGTGATTCTTAACATTGGCCCAAATATGATAGGGGGGTCCTAATGGTACAAATCACATTCAAATAAATATTATGTATACACGCACATACATGCATGTATATATATATATATGTATATATGTGTTTGTAAATATAAACACACACACATACATACATATATATATATATATTTGACCCAAATTCTTCTTTTTCCCCAAAATTCATAAGAAATCTTAACCCCCAAGGTGATGGTATAAGGAGTCAGGGCTTTTTGGGAGGAGATTAGGCCATGAGGGTAGAGCCATCATTAATAGGATTAGTGTCCTTATAAACAGTCACAAGGGAGCAATTTGTCCCTTCTCCCATGTGAAGTTACAGTAGGAAGGTCTTCATCTATGGGGGAAGCAGGCTCTCACCAGACATTAAACTGCAGGCACCTTAATTTTGAACTTTTCAGCCTCTAGCATTGTGAGAAACAAATTTTTTATTTATTAGTTTCACAATCCAAAATATTTTGTTATAGCATCCTGAAAAAATTATGTATGTGTAATATAAGTATTAGTGTGTGTATATATTAATATATGCATGTGTGTATATATATGTGTGTACATATATATGTGTGTATATATGTATATATTATATATATATGTGTGTGTGTGTGTCTGTGTGTGTGTGTGTGTGTAGGAAGCCCTTCCTTAACAGTGTTGATAGGTTTTAGAAACTGGGACTCTAAGCAGTTTTCCCATAGGCTAATCGAAATAAACAAGGTCTAAGTTCCCACAGCGTATTTCTGGTCACAAAAGTGTCAGCGAACTTCTAAATAAAGACTAAAACACTTCTAATATTAAACATTGAAATAAATGTGAGCTATACATACAATTAAGACAGATTAATAAAAACAAGTAAGGTAATTATTCATCCACTTATTCCAGTTCAGGGTTGCGGGTGGCTGACGCCTATCCTGACAGCTCAGGGCACGATGTGGGAACCAGCCGTGGACAGGACGCCACCCCAGTGCAGGTGCACTAACACACAAACACCCACACTCTCTCATCTTCCGTTGTCATGGGACATGTAGACACCACAGTGAACCAAATGTGCACATCTTTGGAATGTGGGAGAAAGCTGGAGTACCAGAGAAAACCCACACAGACATGAGGAGAATATACAACCTTCACACAGACTATAGCTCTGGCTAGCAATCATTTTTTTTTAATCTCATCAAAGTTATAATGAAATGGCATTGAACGAAATGACATTATTCAAAGATCTGTTATATAGAATAATGTATATACTTGTATGTATGTATATGAGTATATATCTATATATTCAAATAGAAATAAAATTAAAACTTGATGGAAAACGTTCTTAAGAAATAATACTCATTTCAATGAAATATTCAGGTTTGTCCAACATGTTGCTGGACCTAAGCAGTGCAGGAGAGTGGTCCTGTGGATCTGGGCTTCACACTTCCTAGCTCGTGCGTGCTGCCCAGATTCTGAGGGGGTATAGTAAGACTGACAGTAAAAAGACCAAAATAAGTTAGAGATTAAAACCAAATGCTCTTGGCAGAGTGAATAGTGCTGCTGGAGAGCCACTAACAGGAAGAAGATGCAAAGAAGAAGGAGCAAGTCCTTGTCCCTCGTCCTGCCTTCCAATCTTCCTCCATTGTTCTCCATTAGCGTAACCTAAGAAGAAACTAGCTGGCAAAGAAAAAACACAGTTTGTAAATCCCATCCCTGGCATCCAAAAGTAGGGTATAGATCATTGGGTTTAGAGTTGAAAGAAAATAGTTTGACAGCTGGCAGACTAATAATAAGCCAAGAACTTTATTGATTCAGCAGCCACCTCTGCCTTCACCGCTGCCTTCTGCCGTTGTCCATGCACTTGCTCTTGTCGAGCTTGTCAATATTCCTCTGACAGTAATGCAAGAACAGTACGCTTTGGGCGTTGGTCATCGTTTCGGTGCCCACTCACCCCATCTTCTCTCTGGCAGTGTCCTTGCTAAGACTAATTCTCAAGCCAGCTCACACTGGAATCTGAGGCAATTTTGTTAAGATATTAATTTTCGCTGAATGGATTTTGAAAATTAATGACAGTTTAGTTAAAATTTCAAGTGGGTGTATTTTTGAATGAAAAATACGATATAGCTGGACAAATAAAACAAAGAACAATTTGGGAAAATGAAGAAGACCTAGATCTAACTAATATTAAATCATTTATAAATTACAGTATTGTTTAAAATTGGCTAAGGAGTAGACAAATTAATAAGTGAAAGAGATTGCAGAGTTCAGAAATGCAGGAAACATTTCAGTGTTATAATTCATAATGAAGGTGGAGCATATTTGTGTTTTTCATAAAATTGTCCCTTTTATAAATAATTATGATTATATAACATTGAAATGAGAAGGTTTTGATTCAAATTCTGTATCTTATAATTATTAATTGTATAACTTTGAGGAAATTATCATAACTACTCCAAGGCTAAGTTTACTCACATAAAAATTGGGAATTGTAGCAGTAACTTGTTTGGAGGATGGAAGTTCTTTTCCACATTTTGAGACATAAAACATGGATCAGACTTCACAGTCAAAAGGGCATGATTGTTTTAAAAAATATCAAACTGACTAAAAGTATAAAGAGAATTTATCAGGTTAAGTAAATGAAAAGTCAATAGACTGACTAGGCTTCAGTTATATTTAATAAGAACCTAGGGATTTTTTTTTTTTTTGTCTGAGTCTCTGTACTCCACATCCTTCATCTATTTTTTTCTTTCTTATTTTAACAAAATTTCTTCAACAGACCTGGGCTCATATCCATCATCACATAGGAAAAAAGATAACTCTCTTCCCCAAACATCGAATAAAAATCTCAGAACACTCTTTGATTGAACCATACTAATTCATAAGTTACAGTCTGGAACCAACAGTCATAAAGAAAGGAATATCACAGCTGATTGGCTGAAAACCCGAGAGGAAGTATGGGTTTTTATTAGGTTTTTATCAAGATTTTCACTCTATTTGTATGCAATCCTTCTAGTTTCATCATGCTCTTTTCAACCTTTTGTTCTTAGGTTTCCCTCAAGTTAGTGATATAGCTAGGAGTGGCCCAGGCTGCATTTTATAATGTCACAACTTTGAAAAGAAAGAGAGCTGATTTTCTATAAAGAATGATTGAAAAGTTCAGAACTTCATTCTTATTTAACAAACTTATTTTGCTTGTGATTACCTGCCTGAAATAATTACAGTGCAATGGGTTTAACAGAATGATTTTGATTGGCTTAGGCCAGTCAAAAATCAATTTTGGAGTTGAGGGTGAGATCAATCCAGATAAAGTTTAGGGTGTGGAAAAATGGAGGCTGTAAGGACAACCATAATATCATTGCAGCTTTGCACATGAACAGTGATTACAAAAGTGATTAACTAATGTGAAAATTTGTCCAAAGAAGACCAATCCTAAGTATAAGATAAACCCCAGCCTATTCCACCTGAAAATCATCCTAACAGCACACACACAAAAAAACAGAACTCTAGTTATTCTTTGCTTATTTAAATAATATTTTATGCCAGAGTTAAATAAAAGAGAGAATTACATTTATTCAGTTCTCATTATGTGTCAGTTGATATGTTATTAATATAAATACTGGGAACAAATTCTAATAATAATAAGGCCTACCCAAAAATGAACTTGCAATTCCCCCAAAAAAATTCTTTCAAAAGTTAGGAAAAAACATAAGAAAGACACTGAATGGAAGTTGTATACCTATAAGTAGAAATACTGGGTCAATGGATATATACATGTTTAACTGTAGTAGATATGGCCAATCAGGATTGCAAATAAATTTTCTCTTCTGTCATCAGTATATGATATGAAGTGGGTGTCATATGTATAAGCTTAGTCATAAAATACTTGAGTATTCATAGGAGAGGAGAAACATGGACCACCTGGAGAGGAGGAAGGGACAAGTTTGGGTGTTTCATGGGAACACTTAATCATATGTTCATATCTTAGTATTGATCAAATAGAAGAATATTGATTATATTTTTCTCTTAATATGTACTACTATTTATTCAGTATTTATAGTATTGATTTAAATTATTTAACTCTAATTTCATAATGTTTTTAATAATAGAAATGCTTAAAATATCATAGATCTAATCACCGTCATGTGCATGTACAATTATTTAACTGTTGTAATATAATCGATATAAGCAAGTTCAGAATATAATCATCTCCACAATGAAATATGTATCCAATATTATGATTTATTTTTCTATTCTGTCCCACATTTATTTTTACAACCACATTATACAGTATAATTCCAATTACTTGGAATAGCTGTGAAAGATATTTTTGTTATCTAAGTGAGTATCTGTAGATATATCTGCCTCATGATTCCACGTATTTTAATATATATTAGACTCCTCTTATTTCAAACTGAATAATGACATTGTTGTTAAATTATATATAATGATATAGCATGTATGCTTATATGTGTGTATATATGTATAATTCTGAAGTGTATGTGTGTGTGTGTGTGTGTGTGTGTGTGTGTATAATTATCAGGTTCAGAAGTGGATAAAATTATCAAGGAACTGTAGATATATCTAATTCTGTAGACTACTTTGAGAATGGCTAAAATTCTACACAGCAATGTAATATTGGATATAGCTATACCTAAAGTGCTTCCTGAGAAGATTTTTTTTGAAGGCTATTCAATACCTGCCTTTTTTATACTAAAAGACTACTTTCATGGTTTCATTGTCATACTTTTCTAAAGTTATATTATATGTTATGAATAATAAAGGAATTTAAAACTTTCTCTCATTATGGATGGAGAAATATAGTAACCAGATAAATTTCTTTATGAAGTATAGACATATGTAGTTATTACTTAATTATAAATTAATTTATAAGAACATAGTATTTATATCAAGTTTTATATCCTAAAGGCTTGTAATACATATGTTATCTATGACTTAATGGCCAATTTTGATGTATCAAGAGAGAAAAATAAAATAGAATGAATACAATCTCAACTACTGAGGGACAAATGTAGCAATTAAGAATTTATAACTAAACTAACAGCAAAATAGGAAATCAGTTCCTTAAGACACAGTTGCCCCTAGAGCAGAATGGACGTTTGCTTTTTGCAAATTAATTGCATGCAGTACTGTAAAGACAGTAACTAAAATCAGAATGCTTTTTTCCAGTATGATTTTTCATCCTCATAAAGGCAGATGTATGTTCAGCCTGTAATATGCTGTTTAAATGCTGCCAAATGCTTTAGTGAGCCTTTGTCATTTACCTCTTTGTGCTTTTCTCATTAGATTTAACTTACTATTGAAAAACCAGGGGGAAATGTGGTGGCATATGGCAAGCAGTAGATGTAGATAATATTCTGTTTCCAAAAATATTAATATATACTATATTTGTCTACTTAGATTCAACTCCCAACTTCTCTTAATGTTATGGCATATGAACTATTTGTTGTCATTTCATTTCTGTCTCTTTTCTCAAATCACAAGAATACCTTCTCTACATTATTTTTCTTTTTCTTTTTTTCTTTTTATTTTATGTATAGGGAGCTTTACCATAAACTCTTTTACTATTGAGAGCCTGTCTTGAACAAGTAAAAAGAATTGGGAAATACAGCCATAAAGATTGTTTTTGTACCTTACATATAATAGACACATGAAAATTTCAGTAAGATATAAAAATATGCTTATGCATTGAGCTTACTTTATGATGAAGAGCTGATATTAAGAAAGACAGTATCATAGGCCACAGCAAATAATTACAGTACATGTGGATACTCTCATCTGTTACTTTTCACCAATGTTTAGTTTTAGAAAATTCTCACAATGAATTTTTTTCTCATCATTAAGAAAAAAGAAAGAATAAAGTGTGTGCGTGTGTGTGTGTATGTACATACTCATTCTTAGAAAACATAATATTGAACCTCAGTTATCTACAACATAATATTACAGAGTCAATGATATTAATTCTCCCTTTGGTAGTCCAAATACGTAAAATTAAAGTCACAAAAAGCAATCATTTATAAAATAGTCAGAAAAGTTAAAATTATAACATCTATTTTCTCAGACCACAGTAGAATAAAACCAGTAATCAATTCCTAAAGGAACTCTCAAATATACACAAGTCATGGAAATTATATAACATGTTGCTGAATAATCCTTGGGTCAATGATGAAATTAAGACGGGAATAAAAAGATTTTTTGAACTGAATAACAAAGATGACCCAAACTTCCAAAAATCTGTGGGATGCAAGCAGTGCTAAGGGGGAAGATCATAGCATTTAAGGCAAAGAGACAGAAAGAGACAGAAAGAGACAGAAAGATCAAAGAGACAGAAAGATCACAAATTAATAACCTAATGTCACACCTCTAGGAACTACATAAAAAAGAAAAAGCCAAACCCAAAGATAACAGAAGAAAAGAAGTAACAAAGCTCGGAGGGGAACTAAATGAAATGGAAACACACAAAAAAAAAATATATACAGGATCAACAAAACAAAAAGTTGATTATTTGAAAAGATAAACAAAACTGATAGCCCACTAGCTGTATTAACCAGAAATAGAAGAGAAAGGACTCAAATAAGCTAAATAGAACTGAGAAAGGAGATATTATAACTCATACCAGAAAAATACAAAATATGATCTGTGAATACTATAAAAACATCTATGCACACAAACCAGAAAACCTAGAGGAAATGGGTAAATTTTGGGGAACACAAGAAGAAATAGAAATCCCAAACAGAACAATAATGAGTAGCGAGGGTGAAATAGTAATTTTAAAAAATGCCAACAAAAAAAAGACTCAGTCAGATGGATTCAAAGACAAATTATACCAAACTTACAAAGAAGGACTGGCTACTTTTTTACTTAAACTGTTCTGTAACTTCAAGAAGGAGGTAATCCTCCCTAAATCATTCTATGAAGCCAGTATCACCTTGATACCAAAGCCATGAAAGGACACAATAAAAAGAGAAAACTACAGACCAATATCTCTTATGTACATTGATGAAAAATCCTCAAAAAAATACTAGCAAACCAAATTCAACAACACATGAAAAGAAAAATTCACTATGATTAAGTTGACTTCATCCCAGAGGTGTAAAAATGGTTTAATATAAGCAAATCAATAAATGTGATTCACCACATAAACAGAAGGGAAAAGAAAAACTATATGATTATCTCAAAAGATGCAGAAAAAGCATTCAATAAAATCCAGCATCCTTTCATGATAAAACCATCAACAAATTAGACATAGAAGTCATATGACTCAAAATAAGAAAAGCGATTTATGTGACAAACCCACAGCCAACATCACACTGAATGGGGAAAAGCTGAAAACCTTCCCCCTAAGAACTGGAACAAAACAAGGGTGCCCATTGTCACCACTCTTTTTCAACATTGTAATTGAAGTCCTCGCCAGAGCAATCAGGCAAGATAATGTAATAAAGGGCATCCAAATCAGGAAAGAGGAAGTACAATTTCTGTTTGCTGATGATATGATCTTTATCTAGAAATCCCTAAAGATTCCACCAAAATATTCCTAGAATTGGTAAATAAATTCAATAAAGTCTCAGGTTACAAAATTGATGTACGCAAATTAGTACCATTTCTAAATACTAATAACAGTCAAACTGAGACTCAGATCAAAATGTAATAACATTTACAATAACTGCAAATAAAATAAAGTACCTAGGAATAAACTTAACCATGAACTTATATGATTTCATCAGAAACATAATCATCAAATTGCCAGTATATAAAAATAGTCACTCAATTACTCCTTTGTTTTTTATTAATGATATAGGAGCGTCAAATTATGATTCTCTCTTTGAAAATAAGTAAACAAGCTAGATGATGTCTAGGTTCTTTCCAGATCAAAAATTTTAACCTAGACATTATCTAGCCTAATTCCTGTTTTTACAGATGAGGAAGTGAGAAATTCTGAGAAGCAAAGCAACTAGCTTGAGTCATGTGGCCATTGCAGAATGAAAGGGAAGAACTCTTCTGTATCCTGACTCCCAGCTTCCCTTTCACCATCCTATGACATTTTGGATGCATAGGTTGCATGTCTACATATTTGGGGTTTATGACAATAGCTATACTCCTAAAATTCCCAAATAAGCAGCCATGTTTCTTGAATCTAGGGTATAATAAGTTGTACTTAAATTTTGCTTTTTTGGAG
This sequence comes from Avahi laniger, assembly GCA_963575035.1. Lineage (NCBI taxonomy): Eukaryota > Metazoa > Chordata > Mammalia > Primates > Indriidae > Avahi > Avahi laniger. Next base: position 9,308 of record CAUYSK010015441.1, on the reverse strand, counting down.
AGATGATTTTGAGCTGAATTTAAAAAAAAAAAAACTGTCTTTAAAAACTCTTCCTATACTTCATTTTGCTCTTAGTTTTAATATTCTGTCAAGCATTTTAAGTCTTTTTCTCCCTATTTACTTCAGGTTTTCATGTAGTAAGAACATTTTAGAAGAATCTAAGTAAGAAATATGTTCAAGTTATTATGCTATAACAATACATATTTTCCTGTTGATTTTCAAGCATAATATATACTTAACGAATTCAGAATTGATCCAAACTATAATACATTTTAGCATGACTAAATTATTTCCATTTTTTTCTCCTTGCAAATGTTAGTTTTGTTTTTGTTTTAGGTTGAATGTTGAAATTAAAGAAATAAATACCAGATTAATTGGCATGTTTTTCAAAAAAAAAAAGAAGTAAACAGAAAATGCAAAGTGTGAACTTTGCATCTGATTTTAAACAAAGTTAAACTGATTTTTAGGACAATGAGAAAAATTCAAATTTGGGCAGAGTATTAGATAATATTGAGGTATAATACATACTGTTAATGACATGGTGGTGATGTAAAATAAAAATATTGAAGTTAGTGATCAAAAACAATTATCCAAGGGTGAAATGACGAGATGTCTAAGATTTGCTTTAAAATAATCTAGCAAACTAAAATATATATAGTATGTAGAAGGTCATATTACATAAGATTGAAAAAAGTACTGATTACAAGGTGATCATTGTATGATTTTCATTACATTTATGTTTCAAATTTTCTATTTAAAATTGTATAATTAAAAAAAATTTTGCAAAAAATTGGAAGAAAAAGTCCCCAGATATTTGAGTAAATATTCTAATATGAAAGGCAAACTCTAAAAATAATGAGGCAGAGAAAATAAGAACTGAAAGGATAATAGCTTAAAGAAATCATTGTTACTGTCTTTGGATCAGTGAAAATGTTGAGAGCATGAAAAAGTAACTGGAAAACAAAAAGATGTGTAAAAGGCATATGTTAAATAACCCAGCTGTTAATATGCATGTAGTCCTGATATTTAAAACATCGAACATGGAATTACTTTTTAAATGGTGCGATAAAAAAATGGAGGGTGGAAAAGGAAAGGATAGGTTTAAAATATATCAAAAACAAATACCAGAATACCTGACTTTCCTAATAAAATATGTGAAAGTAAAGCTTTCAGTATTGCTGCTTCAGCTCAATTATGTCAAAGTCCTAGGGCAGCTTCACTCTGATACCGTTCTTTCCTTCACGGTAGCTGATGGCTGTAGCAGCAACAGCATCAAATTTTCTCCCATAAATACCCAAATGGATAGGATTGGGATTGTACACCCATGACTTTTTCTTATCTCAGGAAGGAATATTGTTCACAGAAATATCCCCAAGATATTTTCAGATCCCACAGAACCAGTTCATGAGCATACATACCCTAGAGCAGAGACGAAAAATTGAGTATGTGTAATTTTCAGGCTGAAGAAGAATAACTGCCAAGAAGGCAGAAACCAGGGGAAGGACCTTAACCAATACCATTTATAATAGGAGCTAAAATTCCTATCTGCCAATTAAAAGCCATTGGGTAATATTTAACATTATTGATTTATGAGAAAATGGCAAATAAACATTCATTTGGCTTTATAAAAATGTCTTAGAACATTGCCAAAAATTTTAAGAGCTACTGCCCCTGGGAAAGGTTGAAAATATATTATTTATTGTTTTTTTCTGATTCTATGAGCTGTATTTATTAAAAGTAGTATGCGTGTATGTGTATGTGTGTGCATGCACACATGCTGCTATGGCCCTAGCAAAGATTAACTGAGGGATGGCATCATAGGGAATTATTGGAGCTGATAAATGCTATCAAATTTATTATTTTATTTTTATTTTTAGTCAAATTAATTTTTATTATCCAAGGATTTTGGAGCAGTGGAAATGCATCGTGCCCTCATGAATGCCATACATTTTGTCTTCTTTCTTATCTGAGTAATCAGATTAACTTCAGTAATCATGTTTTGGGAGCCTACAACATGCAGAGCCCTCTCATTGGGTGAGAGACCATGTCACAGAAGGGGTATGTCTGTGCTTATATAATATTTCCCTTCCCTAGGAAAACAAATATAAATAAATAAAAATGAGATATAGAAATTATCATTAATCGATATTTTTAGCGATGTTTTACTCAGGTTTGCACTAATCATTCCTTTATGGGGATGTAATTAGTGTTATTCAGGGTAGAGTGAAAATACGAAACAGGGATTAACACCTCTCAACTAAAAATTAAAAATCAAATATTAAGAGTAATCTATCAGTGAGAACAAACATAAGGATTCACAATAGTGCTCTTTTAAAAAATAGTTTGATAGATTAGAGGGTACCAGCGGTTTTTGGTTACATGGATGAATTGTACAGTGGTAATGTCTGTATTGTCACCTGAATAGTGTACATTGCACCCAATATGTAATTTTTCTTCTTTCCCCCTTCCACTCCCACTTTTGAGTCTCTAATATCTATTATTACATACTGTATGACCTTGCATACTCATGGCTTAGCTCCCACTTGCAAGTTGAGAACATGTGCCATTTGATTTTCTGTTCCTATATTACTTCACTTTGGATAATGGCCTCCTGTTCCAACTCAAGTTGCTGCAAAAGACATTATTTCATTTTTTTTTTATTGCTGAGTTGTATTCCATCATGTATATATATCAAATTTTCTTGCTGTATCCCAGAGATTTTGATAACCTATGTCACTATCATCATTTGTTTTGAAAATTTTCATATTTCCATCTTGATTTTCTCATTAATGGTAACCTGGTCTTCATGCTTTGAATTAAAGAACAATAACAATGTAAGAATCAATGATGAAAATTTGTATTGTTAATAAACCTCAAATTTCCAAGAACACTTACCTTATTAAAATTTAAATTAGGCTGAATCTGATCCCAAATAAGACTCTGTCATGATTTTATTGTTTTTAATATGAAATATTTCAGACTTTTTTAAAATGTTAAATTATATCATTTTCATTTTCCTTTTGGGAGTGAATTTCATCAACTTCTTTCTCTTTTCCAATTTTGTCTATATATCTGTTATACAAGTTTTATATTTATTTTTATAAGAGGGGAAAATATATTTTGAGAGTGTTGAATCCTAACCACTAGACCATTAAGCAATGTCTGAAATATGTATTACATTATCCAAGAATCGCAAGTGTCAATGACGAATTAATTGACCTTTGAAGACATTTTTATGTTGAAATATTGTGGTGTTGGTAAATTGCCCTTCACTCTGTTAGGTAATACTTTAGAATTTTCTCTTTCTAATACCTTTTTTTTTACATATTTATTCTGCAGAAATTTGTTCTTAGCTTGCTTTACAGAGAGTTCAATTCCTCTTGAAGACATTATTTCTTTTAAGAGCACCTCTTCTCTTTAGACATTATGAATCAACCAACCTCTAAAGAAGGCTATATAGTTCCAACCTTATCCTTTCTCTCTGGTCAGTAAACATGTTTCCATCTTTCAACAGTTTCCAAAACTCTTATCTCATTATTGAATTAACATCTTATCAAAACATCATGTTCTGAACAATTTTTTGACTCATTATTTTATTCAATCAAGAGAATAAAATAAAATAGGAAGTTTTTGTGATCCAGCTTCTAGAAATTTTGCTTTCTGAATTGACATCAAATAGTTAATCACATTTTGAGTCTGGTAATTATTAGAAAGTTTAAAAGTAATTTGCATAGAAATTCATACAGCCTACTTTTCTCATTTTTATTCATAATAATGACTAGAAAACACTTTTTTCAATGCTTGTAAATTAAACGTTACAATTAAAAGATAAACCTAAGCACATGTCCTTAAAGTGATAAAAATGAAAACATTAATAGCACTAGTGATTGATGAAATATGGGTATAGGGAGCAAAGAATTGGGATCAAAATAGAAATCTAGAAATCTCAAGTAAACTTTATGATAGAAATTTCACTTTTAACAATAATAAGAAAGTTAGAAAGAATTTCTTTTGCATATGAGAAGATATTTATATGTTTTTGTTTTGTAGTCTCTTTTGAATGAAGACACTATGCTTCTGGATTTCAGTTATACCAAAAATTGTAGACATGGACATTATCAATAGATATATTTGAGTTCCTTCTGTGACAGGCTCTGTCTTGGAATGTGAGCTACTAGTGTTAACAATTACCAATTTTTTACCGATCATTGGAAGGCACTCTGGTGTCTACGAACAGTATGGCTTATTCTTATTAATCAGCTCTTGCATTCTATAAATTTTTCTTGTGATGTTACCTTTAACAGCTCATTCCCTGAAAAGACTTTGAAACTTATAGTAATAATCTGAACCAACTTCTATTCCAGTCGGAAATCATCATAGCATCTTACAGAAGAGTCTGACATTAGAAAAAATCATAAAATTGTCTATTTGAAGAGTCTAACATTAGAAAAATCATAAAATTATCTATTTAGTAGTGGAAGAATCACTTGAGAGATGACATCACTGGTATTAAGATGCAAGGTGAAGAAAATATTCAAGATGAGGGATCACATTCTAAATGTGTATTTTCATTTTGGATAAGTAAAGAGTAAATAATTGTGAGGCAGAGGGAAAAATCTCACTTTAGCAAGTACAAATAATTATCTTCAACCACTTTTAAGATATAAAATATACTTTGAAGCAGCAGAACTGTGAAGAAAGATAATTGTCATGTTGCTTTAAAAGACCTGAAATGTATTATCACTGAAAGATTTTATGAAATTGTCTTCCCTGTAGTTCTCAGAATAAAATAGAATAATAAAGTGTCTTAAAGTGTTCAGGAAAGGAGATAGACTAATTGCATTCTCAAGGTCTTTCTAAAACTTATAATTTTATGAATACTTCATTAGCTGTGGTCATATTCAATAAAAACTGTCATAAAACAAAAATTTGCTTCACAGTCACAGAAGTTACATTTTTAATCATAGTACCTTATTTTTCCTAATAATTTCAGAAAAAAGAGTTAATAATACAGTCATATGGGAAAAGTACATGTAGTAAAAATAAAAACAGGTTCAAAATTGACCTCCAAATATTTAACTGTGGTACAAAATTTTACATTCGATCTATTTAAAATGCAATTCTATGGATATATTAAAAATAATAAAGCAAAAACAAATAGATATTATATGCTAATATTATTCAATTTTACTGAAATTCTTACTTGTCCAAAAATAGATTTTTAACACAACTTTAACATATATGTTATAATTCTTTACAATCAGCCAAAAATGCTTTTACATATGTTTCCATATGAAATTTCATTTAAATTTTGTCTAAATCTGCATTCAAAAGAGTGCTGTCTGATCCACCTGAAGTGCATTAGAAGCCACCAGAGCAGTTGGTTTGGGCTTTACTCACTTACAAAAGAACAGCTCCATTTCCTTCAGTAGTGTTTTACTTTTTCATTATTCATAACATTTTATTTGAAAAAAGTCTAACTGTATAAATATTCATCAAACATCACTTCTTTGAAATGATTTTTGTAATTCCAATACAAACTAAAAATGCAAATATATAACTACACTTGCAACTATGGAAACTATAAACTCTTTAAGTAAAAGTTTCAATATTATCTTTTGCCTAAGAGTAATATCTTCATATTATATGGCATAAAATGACTCCCCCACAAAACACTTTACATGGATTATGGAATTTTAGACTTAAATATACAAGTTGTAAGTGTTACTAAAATTATTTACAGATGATCCCCTATTTGCATGCAGATTTTCCAACTCAGTGGTTGTATTTTCTATTATTTAATCATTTGAAGAAATTGCACCAGTTTTTTCAATGAATGACTTAATCTTGCACAGTAACATTTATGCAAATATAATCATCATCATTAATTTGGAGCATTATAAATATCTAATGAGATAAGTGAAGATAGCTTTAAATAATTAGAGGAAAGCTTCGGCTGCTCCATTTCCTGGTCAATCAATAAGAAATGATCCTGAACAAGAGTCAAACGACCTCTCAAAATTTTATCAATAATTATGCCAATGTTAATAAAGTCAGATAATCGCCGTTTGATTTGACTTTATCCATGGTATTAGAATTGAATATTAAATACAAAGATGCAATTAAGACTTACATAAAATCATTTCATATTTTAGAACTAAACTATATTTTAAATTTAACTTGTTTTAAAACTCAGATCTCTTAGTTATCTAATGACAAGCAGTCGTAAAGATTAAAATGCAATAAACAAAAAGAAAGATAGGGGAGATAAGAAGTGAGAAATTATTTATAAAGAAAACAAAATATTTTACCTATAAAATGTGTATTTTAAAGATATAAATATTATTATGCTATTTTGTGTCGTAGTGAAATGGTTGATTATTTTATAAATATCCATATATTTTTATTTTCATAGGATTTTATTTTAGGAAAATCTCCCCTCTTCATGTCAAGAACAAAATTAAAAGTTTTTTTATATTATATCATGTGAAATATTTACAATTAAAACATGTTCTTATACTTTTTAAAAGGTAATTTAAAGTAATAATCAGATAACAGTATCATTAGTTTGCAGCCCTTTGTATTTGATAACTTTTGTAAAAACTTAATTTAATTTTTTTAATTGACAATAATTATACATACTCATGGGGCATATAGTAATGTTTCAATTAGATCAGAGTAATTAGCATATCCATCACCTAATTTCATACATCAAACAGAAATGAAAACCTACTCTCAATATGTTAATATCACATTTGATGTGAGAAGAAAATAAAAAGGTCCCTTTAATCATGTTCTTTAGTTAAGACTGGACATTGCTTCTTTTCCTTAGTATGATAACCTTTTATTTCTGATATGAATGACATTGATGATATCTAAATACATCTTTCCTTTCTCATCTGGGGTAGAAAAATTGTCAATTTTTCTGTAGAAAGGTTATATAATAACAAACTTACATGTTCTTATGACACATTGAAGAACACGTCTTAAGTTTAGTCCCTTCTCTGTTTTAAATTTATTAAAATGAAGTATTGAGACGGGAATGAACCAATCCTCGATGCACCACGTTCCGCTAGTGAAACATGCCCAAGTTCACCTGTTTTTAAGTAGAAGAAGAATTGAGTTAACATTGTCCAAGAGTTTCTGGAATAGCTACACATAAACTGGCATATGTCAAACACTCAGCACAGTTTTTGGCACATACTGTCAAATAAATAATTTTGAACTCCTCTGAGAATTACTTTTCCTCCTTTCCTTGGAAGACTGATACACACAATGTTAATTTAACATGAAATGAGGCATTAATAGAAGGAAATTGGGAGATGCTTCATATGTTGAGCTATGGTTACTCAAAGAGAAAGATATGGATATTAGTATGAATAAGGTAAGGAAATAACATGATTGTTACAAGCACAAGGAATAGTTGAAATGAAAGGACAAATGATATAATCATCAGATTTTAGTCCATAAAAATAAAGGTGATTTATTGAATTTAGTATAAAATGTAGCTATGTTAAAAAAGAGTGCAATGAGAACTGAATTAAGGTAATTTTAAGAGACAACATTCTATTTTGAATTTATAGAATCCAAATAAATTTTATCACTATATACTAATATATGCACCATAATATAGTATGCTTATTTTTTTTATTTTTGAGAAATATAAATTTGATATATAAAAATACTATGAAAATATATCAATTGGAAATCTTAATGTAAAAATAATTCTGCTGCTGCTTTTCCTTTCCTAAGTTAGGAACTTATTTTTGTTTTTGTTTTTTTAATTTCATGATAATATGGGATCCCTAGTTGGTATTTTGGTGTAATTTTCCATGTTAACTTAGTATTTACAACACCTTAAAATTCCTGAAAATATTTCACACATAACATATTGCACACATTTGGTATAGAGTTAATCCATAGATCAATGTATGCCTTCTTGGCTGAAAATCTTTTTCTATTTCGCAGATAATTTAAAAACTTACCCTTTTTTGAGAAAAAGGGAACGAAGATCAAGTGAATTAACTAATGTATCTTTTTTTTTAACCACACTTACAAACTTGCCTGCTGGATAATGTCATCTCTAAATAGGCCTCAGCAGCAGAGTGACTTTTGCTCATTGTGTGCTTCAGTCTCCTATATAAATTCAGAGCCATGTTCACTTAAAAAGAATTGATTTCCAGCCGGGTGGGCAGAATCAATGGATCAACTGTTACAGATTTTACTACTTGTACTCTTGGCCAGAGCCTGTGATTTGTGTTTACAATCCATAAGTGCTTTCAGGCCCTTCAGATCTGCCTGTACCTAAAAAATATTTATAGTAAAGCAGCACTTTTAAAGCTCTACTTTCACCATTATTAACACCACAGCCTATTTCCCTGGGTATTTTAATGCGTTCTGAATAACAACCAAAAGTTATAAATAGTTTAATATTTGTCTATTTTAAGGAATTAATATCTTCTAATTATTTCTAATCTCTAGCTAAAGAAAATTATTTTTATATATTGTTAGCGAAGATTCCAAAGGAACATGATTATTCATAAATTTATCGGAAAAAGAGAAAACACCCCTAACACCGAGGTATCACTTTTCACCATTTGCATTGGAAAAGATGAACAACATTGAATAAACAGGGAAGATGGGGTATAAACAAGGATTGAGGAAAGGTATATTTTAGAAGGAAATTTGCAAGTATATACAATAATGCTTTCTCTTCAAATAAAAAATAATGGCCTTAGATCTTTTTGTCCCTTAAGGAAACATTAATAAAGTCCAAAATATATATTAAAGAATATTAATTCTAGTAGAGTAGAACTAATGAGATATTGAAAATAAACTATTATTTTTGAGGAGATTATATAAATTATAGTATATTCATGTAATTAAAAGATTACATGATTAGGACATAATATTAGAATGCTAGATCAAGGAGGTGTCTATGTGTGAACACAGAAAGAAATCCTTTAGATACAGGTAAATGCTAGCATGGAAGAGCTTGTGCGAAGTAATTGCTTTTTAACTTATTTATTTTCCTAACTTAAAACATAAGCACATAAATTAATTCTGGTGAGTTATAGTTCTAAAATTTGGTATTTGTTAAGGATCAGATTGGGTGGTAGCCTGGGTGGGGTATGCAGTTCGACATTTACTTTCTTTTACACAGTGTTTTATATAATCTGACATTTTGTGCTTATAATCAGAAAACAAAATCAAGATATTTTCACTTTGAAAGTGAAAGAAAAAAGCTCAATTGTGATTGCTTAAATGCACATGCCTATGTTTATATAAACAACCAAATGATACTACAA